>JASAOC010001804.1:0-10001 GCA_030849835.1 Herpetomonas samuelpessoai
GTTGAACAGTGTCCAGGTGCCGCCGTACAGCGTCGACAGCGAGATGACCTCGTCGCCCACCTGCGCCAGGTTGAGAATAGCGTACGTGATCGCCGCCATGCCAGACGCAGTGGCAAGGCCGCCCACACCGCCCTCAAGCGCCGCCACGCGCTTCTCAAAGACATCAGTGGTCGGGTTCGAAGTGCGCGTGTACGTGTGACCTTCCTTGGCAAAAGAAAAGAGATCTTCGCCGTGCTTGCAGTCGTCAAATGTGAAGCTGGTGGTCTGAAAGATGGGAACCGCGCGGGACTTGGTCACAGGGTCCACAACCTGGCCGGCGTGGACCTGCAGCGTGTCGAAGTGGTGGTTCTCGGACATAATGTACGTCTCGCTAAGAATAACGACGCACCTTGGAGTATTGGTGTCGCTACCCTGTCAGGAGAAAAGGAGAGGAAGAGGGAGTGATGGTGAAAATGAGGTAGTGTTACGAAACGATAGACTGCGACAGACTGTGAAAGCCGGAAGCTTGGAATTAGAACGTATACCTTTAGGGAAAGTGGACCGGGGTTGAGAGTCGGAATGGGCAGGAGAAGACAAAGGACGGACATGGGAAGGAAAACGTTGGCGTGAAGCACGCGAGAAGAGCACAACACACACACTCTAATTCCCAACGGAACCGCGTGAACCATCTGCGCAGCTCAAGCGTAAGGAAGCGTGGTGCCACAGGGGGTTCGCCTGAGCAATATCGCGAGCTTCTCCCATCGCACCGCCACAGGACTCCTAGAGAGGCACAAACGCTCCTTCTTTGTTTGTTTTTTCTTTCGAGCGCGCATCACGAAGAAGCGTTTGCCGTGTAAGATCCGCGAAACGCGACACAGGACAAGAAGGCAAAAAAGAGACAAATGGGAAAGAACGGAGAAAAGAGAGAAAAAAAGGCACGTCTCTCGTAAATCAAATGTCGTTTTCTTCTCAGACAACGCTAGGACGTATTTTCTGCAAGACAGCGTATCCTGCACGCACGAAAATACGCCACGGCAACAGTCCCCGCAATGCATGGAAACGTTTGCATTATGTTATATTTTTATTTTTGATTTGAAAGAGAGTGAACATAGCTTTGTTTTGGTTTTCACAACAGATGTCCCTTCGTTGTTGGGAAACGATAGACTTCAGAAAAAAAGTGGACAGCGACAAACGAAAACAGGCAACCGCCAACAAGGGCATGAGCACACGCGGGGGAGTCCAACAAGTCTGTTGACTTCCAAACCCTGGTCACCTCTCTCCTAGAGCTGTTGGGTGTCTTGGCACGACGTCCTCACGCGACGCCATCACCCCACCATGAGAGAAATAAAAAAGAAAAACTAGGGTAGTTAAGTGGAAGATAAGGCAAGTCATGTCGACAAGGACGGATTACCCAACCGAGAGACAATGACGTCCGCCGCCCGCAGCACCACAAGGAAGCTCTGTGTGCTCGCCACACGGCCCTCCACATGTGCTTCCGGCAATGGTACCCTTAAGTCTCCACGGATGTCCTCGTAAGAGGAAAGGGGAAAATAGGAAGCGAGAAAAAAAAGATAAAAATCAGAGTCGAAACAAACAAAAACGATCGTTCGTGAATCAAACGGTAGCGCCAGCGACATGGCAACTTCATGCGCTCACCGTGGTAGAATAAGGTCTACCCGTGAGGGTGAGCCTGGACCCTGAAGGAGCGGTTGGCCCTCGTGCAAGTGAACGCGTTTCTCCTGTTATCAAGAAAAACTAAACCTCGACGACCGCTGCACTGTTAAAGACGTGAACACACGAGGTCAAGCTTGCCCCTAGCCACAACAGCGGAAAGACAGGCACAGCCTACCCGCAGACTCGCCTTGTGCCTTACCATTACAGGGGAAACCCTTGCGCATAGTCTCTGTCCGTGCGCGCTCATCCGTACGCCGCGCTGCACCCCCATCACGCCGGCGTTGACTGCGACCATGCCAAACGAGAGCCATACCGATACATAGGATACGGCAGTTCTTCATAACGTGCTTTCCTTCCGCCCGTCCACGCATCAGGATCACTCCGCTCAGCAAGTGTATGGCTCCTTTACTGCTGAGACTGCTCGAGGGCCTGGTCAATGTCCGCGATCAGGTCGCGCACGTCTTCCAGACCAATCGACAGGCGCACCATCTCCGGAAGCACACCAGCGGCCTTCAGGCCAGCCTCGTCCAACTGCGAGTGCGTCGTGCCAGCAGGGTGGATCGCAAGGCTCTTCGCATCCGCCACGTTCGCCAGCAGTGAGAACAGCTTCAGGTTGTCAATGAACTTGATGCTCGCTGACTTGCCACCCTTCACACCGAACGTGAAGATAGCACCAGCACCGCGCGGGAAGTACCTCTCCGCACGCTCGTGATACTTGTTCCCCGGAAGTGACGGGTGAGACACCCACGCAACGCTTGGGTGCGCCGCCAGGTGCTTCGCAACCGTAAGAGCGTTCTGCACATGGCGCTCCACGCGCAGGCTCAGCGTCTCCAGGCCAATCAGCATCAAGAAGCTGTTGAACGGACTGATCGTGGCGCCGATGTCACGCAGCAGAAACACGCGAGCGCGTGTGATAAACGCAGCAGGACCCAGATCCGCATACACAAGACCATGGTACGCCATGTCCGGCTCGTTGTACTGCGGGAAGCGCTTGTTGCCCTTGAAGTTGAAGATCCCGTTGTCGACAATCACGCCACCAATGCTGTTCCCGTGGCCGCCAATGTACTTGGTCGCCGAGTGCACAATGAAGTCGATTCCGTAGTCCTTGCCGCGGAACAGGTACGGCGTCCCAAACGTGTTGTCGCACACAACGGGAATGCCGTGCTTGTGCGCGAGCGCAACAATCGCGTCGATGTCGGGGATGTTGATGCCGGGGTTGCCAATCGACTCGAGGTAGATGGCGCGCGTCTTGTCGTTGATCGCAGCCTCAACAGCCTTGAGGTCATCAGGGTCCACCAGGTGTGCCTTGATGCCAAACGTGCCCTCCACGCGGTTGTTGAACAGTGTCCAGGTGCCGCCGTATAGCGTCGATAGCGAGATGATCTCGTCCCCCACCTGCGCCAGGTTGAGGATAGCGTACGTGATCGCCGCCATACCAGACGCGGTGGCCATGCCGCCCACACCGCCCTCAAGCGCCGCCACGCGCTTCTCAAAGACATCGGTGGTCGGGTTCATCAGACGAGTATAGATGTTGCCTGGGGCGCGCAGATTAAAGAGATCGGAGCCGTGCTCAGAGTTGTCAAACACGTAGCTGGTGGTCTGGTAGATGGGCACCGCACGCGACTTGGTCACAGGGTCCACAACCTGGCCGGCGTGGACCTGCAGCGTGTCGAAGTGGTGGTTCTCGGACATTGTCGTGTTGCACAATTTACCAGCTACTGGAAGGAGAGATAAGTTCGGTAGTGAGGCACTAAAGAAAAGAAGAAAAAAGGAAAAAAGATAGCAACGGCACGGTAGGAAGAGCACAAAGGTGAGTGGCTGCCAAAGGGAAAAATATGAGACAATAACAGGAAGAGATAAGGTGGTAGAGGACGGTGTAAAGAGGGAAAAAAAAAAGCTACAGCCAAGGAGTTAAGGAAAGGAATGGGAATGAAACGAATTTGATATGGGACGACGTTGCGAGTAACAGGATAGTCCACGCGCCAATCGGACCACTTGCCTTGCACAAGCATTCAACTTCATCGTGACACATCAGGCGAATGGCCTCCGCAACCGTGCTGAAATGCTGGAGAATAAAATTCGGGCGATGGGCTCTACACGGCCGATGCCTGCCCTGAGCCATGTCTCACCAACAGAGCGTTGACGGCACACACTATGCAGAGCGTGACTGCGCCGGAGCTCCTGCGTAGAATGGAGGGCACTCTGATTCTCTCTCTCTCCCTCATCTCACTAGTCATGACAATGGCATCTTTATGCTTTCATTATCGAGCAGTTACCTCTCTGCTTCATTTCGCTGTTTTTCTTTCTTTTTTTCTGGTGTTTTTGTGTTTTTTGCTAAATTTACCGCTTTCTCAATTTCGACTTAAATTAGAAAGAACAAATATATAAATATATAGATATGAAAAGTGGAAAAATCTTAAACATAAAATCAGAGAAAAAAATCTGGAATAACGTTGATGAGGCGTGTTGTGAAATGTTACTCCTTCCTTCTCTCACGTGAGGAGAAAGTCAGAGAAGACACAAATCACCGAAAGCGAAAATCACTCACGAGTTCTCTTTCCCTTCCAGAGCAAAAAGAAAATATTGCATGTGCGTTATCCTTGCAGTTCGTTTGTATAGAAGTGGGGGGTTGAATGAGACGCGAAGAGAAGAACTATGTGACAGATTCGATTCATGGGGGGAAAAAGAGCGTATGTAGAATGTTGGTGTGCTTCTGTACGGGACGAACTACCTCAGAGACTGCTTGCCTGCAAGGGAAGTCTGAAAACGTGAGAGAGGAAACTATAAAATAACGAAAAAATGAACGGAAGTAAAAAAACGACGACAAGAAAAGACAAAGAGGGAGAGAGCGAAAGAGAGAAAGGTTTTGGGGAGGTGCGAAATTAATTCAGTTCTGTTATCGGATTTTTTTTTAAAAAAAAGAGGAAAAGAGATCAGAAACGTTTGCCTTTTCTTTGCAAAAAAAAAAGAGAGAAACGAGAGAAAACAGCACTTAGACAACGAGAGGGGAAAAAAAAAGAGGCTTCGGATTTCCGCGCCACGCTGGCCGCGGAAGGAAATTCACTTCATTCGGTGACGAAAACCAGAGAAGAGAGGGAACATGTTATGGAATAGAAGCGCGCCGTCTTGGGCCTGTGCGGGAGCCGCCGGTGTTTGTAATTACACCGGGGCCATGTGGAAGAGTGGATGGGGGGAGGAGGATAAGCTGCGAGGCAGACAAATCCGCAGTACCCACCTCTCTTTCCCTTTCACGCATCAGGCGAGGAGTGCCTTCCCGTGTTGCTGTTGTTTTTGTTTTGTTTTTTTTTGCCCTACCGTGCTTCCTCGTTCTGCACGACCATTCCAAGAAGGGAAAGAAGGGAAAGGCTTTCGGGGAAAAAAAACACGGGGAAGAAGAGAGGAAATAAAGGGGCGCCGCACAGAAGTGCGAGTCAAGGTGTTTCCGTTTGGTTGAACGAGAAACCGCAAGACGTTACTTTTGATTGCGTGAGCCTCAGCCACCCACAGGGAGATGGGAAAGGCCCCAGGGGAAAACAAGCACGGCACAGGCGACAATGTTTGAGAAAATAGGGAAGGGGGGGGCATGGGCCTTCTTGGTCATGGCAATGGGAATCGGTTGAAGTGCGGAAGGAAAGGAACCGATCTGCCTCAGCCTGCGGGTAAGGGACGCGTAGCAGAGAGAACGAGGAAAGATCGTCGATGCCTGGAACAGGTGTGACAGAGGCAACGGTGGGGACATTTGGAATGAATAGAAGGAGTCGGAAGGCCATAAATATGTCGTTTGTTTAGTGCTGGTGTGGCAGCGTTCATGAGCCACGTGGTACAGTGCAGGAAAATAAATGAGAGGAACAAAGAGAACGTTTTGAATGTGCAGCGCGACAAACGTGAATGATCTTTTGAGAGATGTGCAGTACGGTGTGGTGAATGTACCGTATCGTCCGGAAACGAAGAAAGAGAGAGAGGGAGAGAGACAGCCTGGAGGAAGAGCGTGCAGTGTGGAAGGGCAATTTTGAATTCTATAGCTGTCGAGGCAAAGAGAACTTTCCTCGGCAGGCGACGCTCTTTCCTATTCACCATGAGTGTTCTTGAGCCTCTCTCATTCCTCTCCTCGCGACATGGCCATTACCAAACCGTACGGCAAAAATAGTTTTGAAAGTCAGAAAAACAAATGCTTGAAGATGAGACTTTGTTTTTTTATATGGAAAGGGGGAGGAAAGAAATGTCGTTCACGGCCCATCTGCATTCGTCAATACCAATCTCTTCTCTTCTCCGTGTGGAGAAAACGCGAGAGATGGGGAGAGAGTGCAGCGGAGAAAATCATATCGTTGTATCACACAGGTCTTTTGGGGGAGAGGAGGCGTAGGGTCCACCTCACCGTCATGGCCTAGGGATGTGTGTTCTTCCTTTCTCTCCACACGCATCACCGCATCTTGAAGCAATGATACACAGAAATGAAACCGACAAGGAAGAAAAAAATCGAGGGAAAAGAGGTTCCATCGGCTTCCTCGTTTCTTGTCATTTGTTTCTTAGGTCTGTGCGAGCGTGAGGTGGTGTAAAGAGAACTCCCCAAGGCGGTGGGATAGGTGAGGTGGTATCCTTGCCATTCCCTCCGTGTCCGGGTCGCGGAGTGGCATTCTGCTGTGAGTGCGGAGCGGGGGCTGACGGGATGGAAAACCAGAGAGGAGCAGAAGATTGTTTGCACAGCGATCCCACATTCCCAGCATTCGGGTTCCTCGAGACCTCGCTACCTCGCACCGCTGCGGTGTTCATCCATCACGCCCTCTGTCGGGTGATGGTGTACGCGGAATCGGACGAGATAAACCATGTCACGGAGAGCACACCGAGTGCAGGAACGTCGACCCTGGGACTCTAGATGGAATACGTTGAAATGGAATGCCAGGCGCAGGTGCACACGTAAAAAAAAAAAAAAGACTTTAGAGAGAGAAACGAAAATATAATAAAAAACGACGTTGTGAGAAACTTGACGGTGTTGTGTGTGTGTGTGTGCAAACAAAAATGTGGTGAAAAAGTGTTTGTTGGCAAGCCTCGTAGAAAGAAGGAACGGAAGAACACGAAACAAGGAATTCAGCCTCGATCACGGGTATCCGCTGTGCGAGCACGAAGGCGGGGTTTGTCTTCATTTTCTCACTTTTGATGATGTAGAGTGGAGTCTTAAAATTTAAGGGGAAAAAAAGCTAGTGGATCACACACAAACACAAACAAGTGAGGGGAGGTAAGAGGGTCAATCTAGAAGAGAGAGGGGAGAATTTAGACAAGAAAAAGAAAAAGAAAAAGAAAAAGGACAAAACGTTCTGAAAAGATGTTGATGGTTGCTATCCCCGTCTCTCCATCAAACCCTGCGCGTTGTAACGTCGTGATTTCAGCGACGGAATGAAAGAGATCCGGGGAAAGAACCAAGAAAAAGAGAGGGGAAAGTGAGTTTGACAGCTAAACGTGGATGTCTTTAGTGGGGAAAGCCATTACGATCAAACCCTCAGATATAAAGCGTAAAACGTAGTCAGTGAGTGGTGACGCGGCAGCAGAGTTCAGGCAGAAGGTGAGTGGTAGGTATACCGAAAAGAGGGTACCACGAGAGAGCCGTAAAGTGAAACTAAGCATCAAGATGAAGACGTATCGTCGGACACCTTTAGTTGACGTTCCGCTTTCGCTTCTTCACCCAACACAACCACACGACTTGCCACCGCGATGACACCCGCCCCCGCATGGGGCCCGTGAACTTTACTCGCTGACCTTGTTGCCCTGAGCGTCGGCGTCGGCATCGTCATCGGCGTACTTCTTGTCCTTGTCGTCCTTCTTGTTCGAGTCATCGCCCTCGTAGGGGTGCAGGAAGAAGATCTGGACAATAAAACAGATGGTGCCGAGACCACCAAAGAAGATGAAGGCGATGGCCTGGCCCTTGTCCTGGTTGCCGGACGGACCACCAGAGATGCGCTCCGTGGCGATGGGGTAGCACACGTTGATGATGACGTTGAAAATGAACTGAATCACCTGCGTAATGGAGGCACCAGTGGGACGGAAGCTCGGGGGGAAGAGATCCTGCGTGAGCACGTAGTAGCAAGGGCCAACGCAAAGCTCGAAGCCGGCAATGAAGAGCAGAATACCCGTAATAGCAACACCGTTCTTTGCGTCCTCGCTCTTGGTCACACCAGGGTACACGGGAACACCGCACATGAACAAGCACATCATGCTTGTGAAGATGGAGCCGAACAGGAAGAGCTGACGCATCGTGAAGACGGAGGCAAGCGGGATGGAGCCGATGGTGGTCACGAAGTTCCACACCATCACAACAAAGTTACCGACGAGAGGAGCGAGACCAAGGCTGCCCATGATCGTGGGGGCGTAGTTCATCACGGCGTTAATACCGGTCAGCTGCAGCGTACCAGCCATCACAGCACCGACAAGCAGACGAGGAAGCATCTGTCCGATGCTGAACTCATGGGGGTCAAGCCCAGCGGTGCCATCGTCTTCCTCACCCTCCTTGTGGGAGAACTTGGCGCGGGACTCATCGACAATGATGCCGAGGAGAATCATGACCATGGAGAGGAAGGTCGACATGCAGCAGAGTGCTTGCATGCGGCCCATCAGCATCTGGTTCTTCTCACGACTGTAGTAGACACTCTGACCAACGGCAAGACCAATTGTGGCGGCGAGGAAGATACCAAAGGTGGTGAAGACCTGGAACATGACACCAATCATACGCTTGTATTTAGGATGCCCGTTCTGATCCACGTACATGGGGCACGCCACGCACACCACGCCGAGGAAGATACCAATGACGAAACGTGCAACAATCAGAACCCAGAACTCATTTTCCGCCGCAGACACGTGGTACATCACAGAGCAGGCAATACCTACGACGCCGACAAGGAGGAAAGAGAGTTTGGAGCCAATGGCGGTCACCAGGCGGCCAGCGAAGAAGGAACCGAACATGCAGCCAAGAATCATGGAGCCAGCAAAGATACCATTGTCAGAGGAGGTGTAGCCGTAAGGATTCTGGCACTCGCCATCGCCGTATGACCAGTTGCAGCGTGGGTCAGCCTCACACTGGCTGAGGGCCTGCGCATCGTCGCCACCGGAGTTGGTGTTAGGGTAGGCGTAGCGGCAGGTGATCTCCGGCCAGCCGCAGAAGAAGTTTCCGGGGTCAGAAGCGTTGGGCAGCCACAAGCAGTCGGCGTTGGCAAGGGTCGTGCAGGCAGTTTCGCCACCGCGGTAGTTCGCGCAGTTCGTGCTCATGCCGTAGAGCGTCGAGTAGACGCCGACAAAACCAATGGAGTAACCGTTGAGGGTCGCACCAATGGCCTGCACAATGGCGACCTTCATGTTCTGCTTCGAGAAAAAGGACGTCGGCGCGCCATCGTCCTCGGGGTTCTCCTTGGCGTCATTGGAGCTGGGGCTCTTGGCGACCGGCTTATCGTCCGTGGGGTACTCGTCCTCAGCCTGAGGGTGGTGCTCAGCTGGGGTGTTCTGATCCTTGGGAGAGCTCATGGTGCGGAACGAAACAGAAGGGGCAGAGGGGAAAAGATGGGGGTGATTACTTTTGCTTGCTTTAAGATCTGGGAGAGAATAGTTTTGTTTTGTAAAGGGAGTTTTTGGAGAGTAAAAAAGAGGGCTTGATAGCTTTGTTGTCTGATGAGGACGCTTAGCTGAAATTACTGTTGTGGTATGTAAAAGAGGGATCGGAGAGGAGAAGTGGTGGAAAAGAATGCTCCGACAACACATGAGGAGCGTGGAAGACGCTTTAGCGCACTTGGCTAGAAGGAGACGCAGTGTTTCCTTCCAAATCGCAATACGTCCTGCAAGTCGCACTCCTAAGAGAGCGCAACTCTTGTTGCTTCGCCCCTCCGCATCGACCGGCACACGCAAATGCAAATGTAAGCGCTGCTGAGTCATGAACGAACTGGGCACTTGGCAGTGACGTCAGACGATCATCCCCACTCTACATCGCCCACCGGTGCAACCGTCAACATATGGCGCTCATCACAACAGTGCACCCCTCGCATTTCAAGCTCTTTCGTCGCTTTCCGGTCCATCTTAGCTGATGGCATAACACTACGTGAAAGGATAATCTATCGGATAGAGCAGACCGTGTCACCCTGGTTACTGGCCACTGAAGAATCAACAGAAGAAAAAAGAAAACGTTCGGAAAACGAATATCGAAACAAAAACAAAAACGAAAGATAAGCCCAGGAAACATGGCACCACCGACCAAGGGGGGAAGGCTACGATTGTCGCAAGCAGGAATCGCGTGTGGCATCTCAGGCACTCACTCAGGAGACAAGAGAACAAGACCTTCGCACCACCACACCTGTGCTCTCTCCTTTTCAAAA
>JASAOC010001805.1:0-10057 GCA_030849835.1 Herpetomonas samuelpessoai
CGCAATGAGTCAACGTTTGTTGACGATAATGTCAACGCCTTTAGGTTTTCCAGTTTCCCAATGACATCCCATGGCGAGTTTGTCGGTGTTTGACACTCGACCAGCGAGAGTGAACAGAGTTTCGTGCACGTGGCAAGCCACGAAACGCCTTCGTCTAGCCTAACCAGTCGTAATTCGAGTATCTCTAGGGCTGACAACTTCCCAATGTTGGAAACATCCGTGGATGTTTGCGTCAATCTGAGCCGACGAAGGCTGCAACAATCAGACAACCACGCGGAGTCAAAAGACCGTTGTGTGTGTCCGATATCCACATCAACAAGGCTGGCGAAATTGAACGCGCGGAATTCCAGCCGCCCGAAGGGTACATGGATTCGCATAGTGATAACAGAGGAGAGGTGACCCAAGATGAATTCGCTGCGAGGGTGGCCACCGCTTTCAAAGTCCAAGTGCGTGACTGACCCAGGTAGATTTGGCACAGCCAGAGACGATGAAGTGCTGTCACAAACAATGGACAAGCGGGCACTTGCACCGCGTTTCAACCACCATTTCATCTTGTCGAGTGCTTGCACGTTGTGATCGTCGTGGAAGAGCCTGACAGTTCGCAGGAATGTGCCGCGTGCTTCCGGTGTCCAACTGACTTCGATACCGCACTTCAAAATGAACCCGCGTGGTGTCATTTCCGCAGAAAAGCGCGCTCTGGGTGCAGAAGCACAGTACGCCAATGGTGGCGGGCGAAGGTTTGCGGCGTGAGCTGCAACGGTCAGGTAAAGCGTCGCCGGATCCATTTCCTTTTTCGTTTTTAGTGTGCCAGTGGAACCTCGTGCTTGTGATGCCTTTTTGTCAGGATGTCTTCGTGCCTAGTGAAGTCGCCAGTTCGAAGGAAAAGAAGAAGGCATCTTGAGGCATATGTGCAGGTTTTCGTGCGCTTGGACGTGCCCGCCTCTGGGGTTGGCCGTTTTCAAGGGGTGGCGGTGTCATGTGTTTTTCTGGTTTTCTTTGTTTTGTGGGTGGCGCTTTGGGGCTGGGGCTTCGCTGCGTCGGGAGGGGGGGGGGGTCCCTCGTGCGTCCGCCCACCCCCGGGGGCCCGCGCCGGCCTCGGCCCCGGGCGGGGCCCCCCGCCTCCCCGGCCCGCAATCCCCCCCCGCCCCAAAGCGGCGGAGGGGGCCCAGCGGGCAGGCCCCCCCCCCCCCCCCACAGGGGGAAGGGTATCGGCCGCCAGCCGAAGCAAAAACAACAACAACAGGAAGCGCAGGACACCAGCCAGCGGCACCAGTGATCAACGGCGGGGGTGGGAGCACACAGGACAGGCACGACAACCTATTCGGTTCTGACCGCAGCCAAGGCAAAACCAAACGACCTCATCGGTACGGGATGCGGCGTCTTCGGGGAACGGGGGAAGGCTGAACGCGGCGCTGTCGTGAGGGCTTGCTTTGTTGTGCTGCTTGGCGTGTTTCCAAGGCCGTCGGCCCCACATAACCAGGTAGGCTTCTGGACTGTCGGGCTTGCAGGCTTGTGGGCGGTGCGTTTCCACGTGATGAAAACAGGCTTTGCCAGCGCGAAGGACCTGGGGAAGATGCCGTGATCGCATGACCTTGGTCACAAAGAAAGAGGGGATGTCCCGCTCCAATGGAGGGGGTGTTCCAAAGTCGTGAAACACCACGCAGGCGAGTTGCAATGCACTGAGCGTCATTTGGTTCTGGCTGTATGTCACAGAGAGCGCTCGCTGACCTTGCACCACGGAGACGCCGTCGTGCAGGACAGCCTTGATGGAGCGTGGGGCCACCGAACTGCTTGGTGCCACGGTGAGGCGCACTTGGCGGAGAACATCGTGGTGGTGCAGAATGTTGCCCCGAACTGGCACCAAGCCCGGGAGAGGGTCAATTGGTCGCAGGTCAACGCCGATGACCAGTGGTGCGGTTGCCCCAGCACTCCGCATCCGCTCCAGCGCTACCTGCGCAAAGCCCCCTGGTGCGGCAGCCAGGTCCAGTGCCGTACCACAGCGGCTCCGCTGGAAGATGTTGAACTTGGTGTCCAGTTCTGCCAGTTTGTACGCGGATTGGCACCGGTAAGCGCCAGCCTGCGCTCCGACAGCTTGCATGGCGCCAGCGGGGTGCCACTAACGGGTCGGGGGAACGACTTTGGAACACACCCAGCAGAAGGACCGATCAAGCTCACAAAGGCAGTTGGGATAAGGACCTCGTCCCACCAACCTACCTAGACGGAGGAGTAGCACAACAACAGCACCAACTAACTAAGGAAGTCGCGGAAGGGCTTCAGGGATAAAAGACGTGCTAACGAAAAACTGGATGAAGGAGAGCAAGGAGCTTATGGCGGGGAGTTCACAGGGGTAGCTGCCAGACAGAGATGATCTAGCATGCTCTTCTTTCTTTTGCGATCGTTGCATCGGTCCAAAGCAGATTAAAAAACAGGCAACCCTGCTTGGGGGAACTTTGTTCCCATTCGTAAAATCTATTCGAGGGAGGGCAAGCGCTTTCGAGTATTTCTTGTCGAAGGTGTCAGAGTAAAAGGAAAGCACACACAGAAAATAATAGTAATGAGAAAAGCGTTGGGATGTGTGGAACGAGCGGTTGCAGAAAGAGTTCTATAGTTTCGCTGGGGTGGAGGAAGGAAAACAGTCGTTGGTGGGGAAAATAAAGTAGGAGCGGGAAAGAACCGCTCAGACAGCTAATGGGACCGAAAACCTCGATCCGCAAAGATGTGGAAAGACGGGGATTTGCAAAGGACAAGGCACCAGGGAAACGAGGGAAGGAGCAGGTAGTGTCGCCGCCTTCTAGAGATGCTCCCAAGAGGTGAGGGGACGGGAAAAAGTGGGGAGGGAACCCTGTGGACAGGACGCCACGTAAAAAGCTGCCACCTGCTCGGCGTGGGCCGACAGACGCCGGCGCGCCGATGGGGGAGTTGCGGTGTGTCCGAAGCTCTCCGCCATCACGGCCTGGATGACGGCCCCAGTGTGCGCTAAGGCTGAGCTGGCTGTGGAGGTGGATTCCCGCCGCGCACCGCTATAGAGGTCCGCGTGTACGGGGTGGACGTGGTGAATGTAAGGTGCGTGGCCGTGGCTGCCGCGGGAGCTGGGATGCCGCGACAGCCGTTCCCCAGGAACAGGACTGCCTGGTGCCAACGGCGGCAGGTTGGCTGGCGAGGAGAGGGAAATTGGGTCGGAGCGGTCGGTGCTGCGAGGCGTCCGCGCTGGGGAACCGTTCCCTGTGGCTTGATCCGCCTTCCAGCCTTCTCGTCTGTCCGGCGAAGTGGTCGAGTGGTGTGCGCGGGCCCGACGGATGCCATCAAGCTCGTGCTCCAGCGCCGTGATTTCCTCGTCGCAAGTGCGGCACGCTGCCAGCTCTGCGAGCGAGGTTGACCCTAGCAGGCGCAGTGCCTCCGTAGCGGAGAGGGCGTGCTTGCGTGACTCCTGCAGCAGCGTCACGAGCGCTGTCGAGCAGCCCAGCTCCCGTGTGAGGCGTTCGCTCTTGCACAGTGCGAGCTCGGCCAGCTCCCCGCGTGAGCGTTGCGGCGCCAACGGGATGCCAGCCCCGTCCCCATCGCCTTCCGCACCTCCGTCGCGGCGGTGGGCCAGCAAGGCAACAAAGAGGGAAAGGAGCCCGCTGCAGAGGACGTAGACATCGCACTGGTACGGCGTGACAGCCGAGGGGGACAGGGGGCGGTACCCGCTGGGGACCGTCCGCGGGTATTCAACCGGTTTCTTGGCGGCGTTGCCAAAGTTTCCAAGTTTGAACTGCCGCGCGCCATCGCAGACAAAGATGTTGAACGGCAGCGGGCACCCGTGGACGAGCTCGCTAGCATGCAGGGCCTCCAGACCCATCAGGCAGTGTTCCATCACGGCCGCCCACGGGACGCAGGCCAAGGTGGTGGGGGTGCAGCGATGTTTGTGCGTGGCGTATTCCCAGAGCGATCCGTGCCTAAAGTACTCGGTCTGCAGTAGCACCACAACCGGTGCGCCGGCGCTGGTCGACCCCAGGGTGGAGATGACGCTGTTGCCGAGTGAAGCGTTCTGTGGCGAGAGAGAAAGGTAACGCTGTCCGTGGCCCGTGGCAGCGGTGGCAACAGCGCCTGTGTGTACCGAACGAGGAGACGCGCTTCTGCTGCCGCCCACCTCGTGTGTTGACAGGGATGCAGCACACATGACAGCGGTGGTGTATGCCTTGCAGGTGAAATATCGGGCCAGGAAGGCCTCGGCCTGGTGCTGCTGCGCGGTGGTGGCATCGTAGCCCAATGTCAGGCATTCTAGCTCCACCGCCAGCTGCCGTCGCTGGTGTGGACCCTGCACCGCAACCTCCTTCACGGCGTAGGGCAACCCATCCAGGCGATGCGTGGCGAGCCACACCAACCCGTTCGCATCCGCGGACAGTGGGATGAACATGGGGGCCGTTGTGCTCGCGAGCGGCTTCCCTACTGGCACCACGTGGGCGAACTGAAAGGTGTGGTGCTGGCGGAAGCGGTCACCGGGCTCGTCTTCCACCTCGGTGGCTTCACCAGGGTTTCCTCGAGGGTAGGTCATGCCGCCTGCTTGGAACGGACCCTCCACATCGCTCTCGCAGTTGTCGCTGCAGCTGCAGCCTCCACCAAAGTCGATGCCCATGCTGACACTGCTGCCCGTCCCCGCGAAGGCGCCGTGCGAGCGCCCGCTGACATCAAGGAGATCCCTTCTGGCACTTACGCTGAGGATCGCCGCATCATCTGCCAGCCAGTGGTGGTGCAGCTGCTGCGTCTGAGAGGCATCGGGCTGCAGGGTGGTCTTTCGGTACGGCGGCGGCGGTGGCTGTGCGGCTGCCAGAAAAGGAGAGACGCTGGAGGTGGCACTCCGGCCTGCGTGACCACGGGAGTTGGAAGAACGTGACAGGCGCTCCTGGACTTCGCTCAACTGAATCAAGAAGTCATTCTCATACACTGGCGCAGCGGGTGCAGGGCCATTGGGCTCTGTGATGGTCACGCGCGGTGGCAGCGCCAACGAAGCCAGGCGTGGCGGTGGAGGTTGCTGCTGCTGCTGCTGGCCCCCAGCCTCTTTTGGGGCATCCGAGGCGGAGGAGGTATCCGGAGTGAATTGGACCGTCGCGTCGGTGTGGGTGGTGGCAGAAGTCACGGTCACGCCGCTTTGAGCGGTGCCCGTTCCTGCTCCATTGCAATGTGGGGCTCTGGTGGCGCAGGAGTAACTGCCAGGGGTGGCGTGAGGGTTGCGGCGCAGCTCCGTGCTGCTGTTCGCCTCCGGTGCGAGGGCCTCCATTGGGACAAAGATGGCTGTCTCAGAACTCCGTACAACGGACTCGGCGCGCAGGGAAAGACCAATGGGGTCCTCGGCGCCGCCCAGGCGCATGCTGCCTCCGCCTCCACTGACGCGTCCGTGCCCACCAGCACCGATGCTTGTGGCGTAGCCCGAGGTAGAGTTGCTATTGACGGTGGGGAAGGCCGTCCCACCAAGGCCACGCTGCGTGGAAAGAAAGCGGTCTGGGGAAAGCGTGGAGCTTTCTGTGAAGGCCACCGAGGGGCGAACGGGTGAGGTGGTCGTGGTGGTGGTCGATGGAGCGAGCAGTAAGCGATCCGTGAGACCACGGCGGGTACTCTCAATGGTGCCTGCTCCCCTGGTCCCTCCNCCGCCGGTCCGGGCTCTGAGAGCCGCCGTTCGCGCGGGGTGTTAGGGAGACCGGCGAAGGAGAGCCGCTGTTGGGGCCACGCTCCGAGATAGTTGGGGTAGCATGGGCGACGGGGCTAGGCGGGCTGAAAAGCCGCTTCCGTGGTGTCAGGGACTCCGGTCCATGAGACGGGCTGCTCTTTCGTCGCACCTGTGGCCCCATCTTGTGCTTGGGCGGAAGGAACACACCGGAGCCGTGTGAGGGTGGTGCAGATGGCAGGCCGCCGTGCGTCTCCTTCGTCAACCACCGCACATCGTCGCCAGATCCAATAAGCCGCGTGCCCGAGCTGGGCAGGGAGCCCAACATGTGCTCCTGGCTTTGGCTGTGCGTCTGCCGGTGGCTGCCCGGGGTGAGGGAGACACCGTAATGGTCAGATGGTTCACTCTTGCTGCCAGAGCTCGCGCCAAACAACTTGCCATTGCGATAGGGGTTTCCGCTGTCCAGGTTGGGAGAAGGGCTCTCCGTGTCCTGTACCTGCAAGGCGTGCGCGGGCGGGGCGGTGCTGTCGGGATGTCCTGTGGCGAAGGAAAGCGCGCTGTGGCTGTCGGCGTAGATGGTGGAGGGGGCGAGGCTCTGGCGGCGGGCGAACATGGCCCACGTCATGGAAACCGGTGCACCGCTGGAGGCACCCGTGCTAGGCTCCGCGTGCACAGAGGAAGGCGGGGAATCGGCGTTCATCGCTGGCAGCGAAACGGTTGTGGCCTGCCGCACCGCACGGTCACTCGGTGTGCGCTCATCCGATGCCAACGCCAGCGCCGAACGGCATCCACCCTGTCGGGAGGACGCGGGTGAGGAGGCTGACCTGTCCGCCGCTCCTCCTCCTCTAGCGTCACTGGGCGTCGTTTCAATAGAGTGGAGGCGTCGGGACCAGCTGTCAACAGGGATCGTCTGCTCGCACACCACGACAGCGGCGTGCGGTAGCGGTGGAAAGGCATCCGCGGTGTGAACCCCATCAACGCGATATGCGGAGTACGGGTTGCGGCTTGGGGTTAAGTGATCGTCAAACGCTGGCACCGCACGGACAGCCTCGGCCTCCACAGAGAAGGAACTCGACGCCGAAAGGGCTGCTGCGGAGATGCTTGCGTGACCTGGGAACGGAGCCGGGGCTGGGGATGGCGCTGCGGAGGCAAGCGAGACATTGAGCTGTGACTGCGCCTCCAGGCTGACGTTGACAGCCTTGGTGGTGAAGCTCATGGGGGCCGGTGTGCGGTGCGATGGGGGACGTCGTGTGGACTTCTGCGGCGTGGTGGGCTGTGAGAGTCCCAGGTGCGGAGTGAGCGCGCGGCTGGCGCCTCCTGGTGTGAGACCAAGCGTGCCGTACCCCACCGCACCAGGGGTACGGGAGTGTGCAACAGAAATGATGCGGTCAATCGGTGTACACGGTGACATGGGTGTATGCTCCCCACTGCCGCTGAACCCTACTCCACGTGAGGGCGTGAGGGCCGATGTTGTAGTGGTGGTGATGGTGGTGGGTCTTGCTACTGTCGGGGCTGCTACATAAGGGGCTTGTGGCGCTGGGGATGGAGCCTCTAGACAGCCTTCCAAGGAAGTGTCCAAGGAGGAGGTTCCCATGTCAATGGCGTGTGATACAGGCGAGATGACGTCTCCATCACGGGCAAGGTCGCCATTGCTACCAAGAGTGCCACGCTGCCAGAACGCGACACCATCCACCTCATGTGCGTCGTCCGTTTCTGCATCACATTCACCTCTGTTGAAACGTCCGCTTTTCGTGAGGCCCTGTTCCTGCTTTGGAGGACCCTGCACAGGCGGTGGGGAGCCTCCCTGTGAGACGGCATGGGTCGCCGGTCGAAGGGACCCCGGTGGGGTGCTGGTGAAGACTTGCGTGGCCATGTCCGTATCGGCCCTTCGCAGCGGTGAGAAGAGCCCACCGAGAGTGGGTGGCGCCATAAACCCGGAACAGGAAGGCGATGGGTCGGCAAAGAAGCGCGTCTGCGAGGCGCCGGGGAGCCGCGCGCCCGTGAGGCCGGAGGGAAGGCCGCCCTCTCCTGGAATGCGTGCGGAGCTGCCAGTCTGACGGGCGGTCGCCGCCGTTACCTTTGTGGGGGTGGCGGTGGTGCTGAGGGGGGCAGTGAAGGTGTGCTCGAGGCTCAACGGACGCGGCTGCATGGCACGCCCTCCGGCGCGGGGTCGTGTCATGGAGAGGGGAGAGGTGGGGGATGCCCACACTTGTGTGTCGTGGCGCTCTGCGGGCACAAACAAGGTGTAGGCGGGGTCGAACGGGGGCTGAGCTGGGGAGTGCGTCGCCGTATCAAGGGAGGAGTGCAGACAGGAGCTGGGTCTGCTCTGGTCGCCCAGGCAGGGGCGTGTGGCGGAGGGCGGTGAGGTCGACCAGCACGCAGAGGAAAGAAAGGATGGGTTGCCTGTGGGCCCTTCGCCCGCCTCGCCCTCCGGCGGTACCAGAGACGCCTCCGGGCACGACGAGGGCATGCTGGTGTGGAAGCCTTGCCGAGCGGTGCCTCGGCGAACACGGGGAGCCGCGGAGGTGAGCGCTGGGGGCGAGACAGCTGCCTCACGTAGGCTGCGGCTGTCACCGCAGGGGCTCACCACCACAGCGCCGAGGGAGTCGGTGCTGGCGGAGGCGACAAGGGGCTCCACCGTCGATGCTGTGGAGTCCGTGTTCAACAATGGCGTGCTGAGCGGTTTCACGCCGCGTTGGCTGCCGGACTGGTACCGTGCGGCTACTTCTCCCGCGTCCAGACAGAGTTGCTGCTCCTTGTTTTCCGTAGGTGAAACGAGTCTCTGGTGCTCTTGGCGCTGCCGAGATCCAAGAGGGGACGAGCGACTTACCAGTTGGTATTCGGGCCGCGTCACATTCTTGGCTACTCGCGTAGGGGTGTGCATACCCAGAAGCGGCACCGCCCCCCCAGGTTGGTATTGCTGCTGACGCTGAAATTGATGAGGGGTGTGATACTCCTTTGGTGTTCGGCGCTCTTCCGTAGACGTTTCACTCACAGAACAGTTGGGCGTTAACGGCAGTGCGGTGGAGGTCGGCATGCTGACGTGCTTATATGTGATGTAGGTGGGCGGATGTGTGTATGGCTTGTGCTCTGGACAGGGTGTCTCAGGCGCAGTAGGTGCGAGCGGACAATGGTATAGAGAAGTATTGTGGTGGGCGATTGACTCTACAGGCGTGATGCGTCGATGGAATAGTATTGGAGGAAAACCCAAAGGGCAAACAAGTATGAAAAGAAAGCACTGATGATTGGTGGACAATGTGTTTCTAGAATCACACACGCGTTTCAAAAGGTGGGGAGGGGGGAAGACGTACGTACTGCGTCTTGACTCTTCTCCTCGTTTCGGAGGGAAACGTGCGTGTGTTTTGATTGGGGTTCTATGGAAAGAAAAAGGTGTGTGTATGCGTTGAGAGAGAGAAGAAAGCCGTGAAGAAAACGGCGGGGAAAAGGTATGTGCGCGTGGAGCAGTGATGGGAACAAAAAAAGAAAAAGAAAAGATGCAGCACTCTATCAGAGGTATCAACAGGAAACTTAAAAGAAAAAGACACACAAAAATATGAAAAAGAAAGAAAGTAGAAGGTACAGTAACAGGTACAGAGACGGGGAGAAGAGCGAAGAAAAGAAGAGCACGTGATGGAATTCACGGTAAGTTGACAAGAGGGTTTTTGCGAGAAGACAATCGCCCGTGGGAGGAAAGAAAACAGACCAAAGACAAGGAGTGACCTTGGTGAGCACCGCCGCTCACACTATGACTCAATTATAAAAGGAAACCTTTGACAAGAAGAAAGGAAAGTAAGTCGTGCTTTGAGGCGACGTACATTGGTGGTCGAGTTGCATACATAGGCACATGTAAGGGGCATGGGGGTGCTGAGAGGGATCGTACGTTTTCTGCAGTACACACATATTTCCGTTGGGAGGGAACACGAGGAAGGATAGGCTGAACTCTGCTTGGTGCGTTCTTGTGGTTGAACGCACGCTGGCGTCTTCGATTTCAACATGATGCTAATACACGGAACAGGAAAAATAATAATTGGAGATGTCTATTGATGTAATTATCCACTGCCTGCTGCAGCGGCGAAGCAGAGAGACAGGGAGGTGGGAAAGAAGAGATCTAAATGTGCTCATAGCTCTCACACCGAACGGGAGTGGTGCCACGCGCGTTCATTCACGATACCTGAGAGAGCGTCTCAAAGTACTGCGCCACCACCTGGCGCCACGCCCGGCCCTCCGCGGACTGCGTGCGTGCCGCGTCACCCTTGTCAATGGAACTGAAAACAACCAGAGAGAGCGTGGGGAAGTCCAAGGCCTGAATACGACTCGCCTGCGCCAGCGGCAGTACCACGTTGACCGCAAACGAAAGCAGTAACGTTCTGCGCGTGGTCTTTTCTGAAGCGCCTGCCGATCCGCCGTGGGGAGAAG
>JASAOC010001806.1:0-10058 GCA_030849835.1 Herpetomonas samuelpessoai
CGACTGGTTGCGCACAAACGACGCGGCAGCGAGGCTGCTCCCACAGACACGGCGGGCGAACATCTTGATGCTTCGTTACAGAGTTGAACGGGGGTGCTGTTCGTGAATTTATCCAAAGATATATAAAATGGAAGAGCTTAGTGCTTGTTAAAGCAGAAGTGAAGTTTTGATATTTAGAGGAAAAGTAAATCTTGAAATTAGACTGTGATAATAAGGGGGAGAAGAGAAAAAAAAAAAAGCGATGATAGCAGAGTTGGCTAATGGCTGAATGACACTGTGTGTTGGTGACGCAAACGAAAGGACAAGGAGAGGATCGAATTGGTAATGAAGATACATCTATCCACACGTGGAGACGCATTTGCGGGTCAAGGATTTCATGCGTACCGCGTCAACGACACGGACTTATCTGAGGAAACCCCATGCTTTCTGAGGCACCACAGGAAGCGGAAGTAGACACTTATGTGCGATTCTCCTAACACTTCACCATGATTCTGGCAATGCCCACATTCACTGCCAAGACATTTCCTTGCTTCCGCTAGCGGGTGGCACAACCCTCACCGTAAACCTTTTTTGTTTGTCTGATGTCGTAAATTGTGAGGTATGCTGATTCGACAGGTCCATGAATGGGGAGATTCTGGCCAGACAAGTGCGCCGTAGCGCATGCTTGATGCGGATCAAAGGAACCGAACATTACGTTACAGTATGACGAGGTACGGAAAGACTACTGTGAGAAGTGACGATAGAAGATGTTATGAGAGGGTGCGAGACGAGGGTTAGTACAACACGTGCTTGTGACAGCAAAAAAAAAAAAAAAAAAAAAGGCAGTCCTTCGCATGGGTGTTATTACTCTTTTCCTTTCTAAAAGTGGTTTCAGAGAAGCTCAAAACGTTTTGGCAACCATGTAACACGCATAGAGGGGACCGAGAAGGTGTCTCGTAGGTCGCTTAGCACCTTAATAACGAGAGAGAATCACAACAACAACAAAAGTGTGAATGGATACGTAGAACGAGTCCACAGAAAACGTGACTCACTACGTTGTTGTCCGGGTGGCACACTACTGCTTCTCCTGGGCGAGGACATCCTTCGCGCACTGAACCAAGTAGGCGCACAAATCATCCATGTCCTTCTGTTCCAGACCCGGCCACGCTAGTGCCACACGAATGATCACGCGCCCGTCCACCTCGTGGTGCACCATAAACACCTTGCGGTCCTCGTCTAGCTTCTTCAGCATGGCGTTGCTCAACGCGTTATCGTCATCCTTCTTGAAGCGGAAGCAGACCAGACCAAACTTCGCGGCGATGGGGTACTCAAACATACCTTCGTCATTGGCCTTGAGAAGCTGGTCGAGGTACTGCGCAAGCGCACAGTGACGGCGAATGGTCGCCTGAATGCCTTCCAGGCCCATATACCGCAGCGTGGTAAACACCTTGAGGGAGCGGAACGGCCTGCCCATGCCAAGGTGGTAGTCCTTGAAGTCCACCACGGCGTTGGATTCGGTGTACTTGTTCGACAGATACACGCCCGTTGCGTTGAGGGAGGAGACAATGTACTTGCGCTCCCTGAAGAAAAAGAAGGTTGCGTTAAACATGAGGGAAAACCACTTGGAGCCATTAATGAAGAGGGAATCGGCGTGGGCGAAGGCGGGCAATAACGGCTCGCGCATCTCGGGGCAGATAGCGGTGGCGCCACCGTAGGCAGCGTCTAGGTTGATCCAAATGTTGTGTTGCTTGCACACGGCCGCGATTCCCTCAAAGTCATCGGTCGAGCACACCCCTGTGGTGCCGTAATTGTACGAAAGGAAGCACGGGATGAGGCCCGCCTTGAGATCGGCCTCCACGGCCGCCGCCACGTCCTCGCCCACCATCGGGCAATTACCGTCTGGTGTGCGACGCGTTTTGATCTTGCGGAAGTGGAAGATGCTCATGATGCGGGAGGCCTTCTCAACACAAAAGTGCGCTTGGTCGCTAACATACACCACCAACTTGCCCGCAGCGATACTCTTTTCCTCTGGCGTCGTGTAAGGCTCCAGCGCACGGTTCTTAGCTGCCAGCACCGCCACAATCGCCGCTTCGGAGGCCGACGGCTGCAGCACACCACCACCACTACCAGCCCACGTCATAGACTCGGGAAGACCGAAAGCACGGGACAGCCAGTTCGTCATAATCACCTCGAGTTCTGTGGCTGCGGGACTGGCGATCCAGTTGAAGCCGGGTTGATTGAAGGAGCTGGCGATGGTGTCACCCAGGAGGGCGGCGGGGGAGATCTGCGCAGGAAAGAACGGGTAGAAGTCAGGGTGCTGCCAGTGAGTGATGCCAGGCATGATCTTGTTCTGGATGTCGGCAAAGATGGAGTCAAACTCACCGCTCGGCTTCTGAGGAGCTTCCTCCTCTGGAATCAGCTTCCGCAAATACCCAGGTTCCACGTTCGCTTGGACCGGGACGGATCGATTTTTGAGGCCTTGATAGTAGTCGGCAATGAAGTCGATCATTTTGTGGCCTTCGGTGCGGAAGTGCTCCCAATTCATCGAATCTGGGATAGGGGGCATCGGCGGACATGTCGGTCGCATGTTTTCCTTCGAGTTTTTTATTTTTATTTCGACAGGTCAGCAGGCTATGGGAACACGTGAGTGGCTCGCGGACGGAATTTTTTTTTCTTGTGTGTTTGTGTTTCTAGGGCGAGGTGAGGGACAGTAGTGGAGACTAACAAGACTGTAATCAGACGAGTGTAATACAAAGAGTTCGAAGGTAGAGGTAAGAAGAAAGTAAGAGAGACGTGTTTTTTTTTTGCCTCAGAGGTGGCATCGTCAACACGAAAACAGAGACACAGAAAGTACCTCCGTACCACACACGCGACCATAAGGGTGTAACGCTAACAGACGTCGCAGCGCCACAAAACAAACGAGTTCCTCTTTTAATTCAACACGAGAGGACAATGCCATTGTCCAAGGGGTCCCCACCGATTCTTGCGGGAGGATGGATTCCACTCCATTTTCCTCTTCTTTTCTTGTGGTGGTATCTGGATGTACAAGGGAGGTATCTAATCTTGCGTAAGCAACACTAACAAGAAAGGTGACGAGGAACCTCACAAATGAAGCTGGAAGCAGCGTGTGTGAGGATCATGGGAGATGGGGTGAAGAAGATGATGCGTCTATGAAAGAAGAAAAAACGCAGAAGAAGGTATGATACGGTTGTCTAAGGCCCTGTAGCGATACAGCGCGCAGCACAGCGCCGTGACACGATCCTTGTACGTGCTCGAGAAGCGATGGCCGAGGTCACCCGAATCTCCGCACCAGAAGGTGAACCGTGCGAGTCTTGCAAACAGCTGTCATGTCGTGTTGTCGAGAGCGTCTACGCAGGAAGGGCGACCACCTGGGAGTTCATCGAGTCAGGTGAGGAGAAGGACGCCCAGGCGATGCCCTTGGCAAGCGCCACAGAGGACACCTCCGCCTGCCTCCATAGACTAACCGCCGGAGGTACGGCGGCCTCTGCCTCGCCGGACGCTTGCGGTAGAAGATCCTCTGCCATCCAGTAGCGCGTGCTGTTGGGTACGTCGGAGGTGTCCAAGATGGATAGTTTGCCGCCAATGTCACCCGCCACGATACGGTGACGGTACATGGCGATGGCGCGGATCGGGGATCGTTTTTTGCCTGTCCCAAAGGCCTGTTCACGGACGTCGTTCTCGGAGCAGCGGAGCGTAAAGATGCGTCCGGCGACGGTGCCGACACACACCTGCGCCGTCTCCGGGCACCGTGTGATGCAGGTGATTTGGTCTGGGATCGACAGCACAACGGCAGGCTTCAGGCTCTGCCGCGTGTCATACAGCAGTGCCTTCCCGTCGTAGTTGGCAGTGACAAAGGTGGTCGGGGATAAAGGAGTCGCCCCCACTCCGCGCGGCACAGGCGTCACCAGCTGCAGCACCGCGATGCTACGCTCGACATCTATGACAGCGGTGGCGGCCTCAGTACACGCGAGGACTTGATGTCCTTGCTCTGGCACTGCGGCGAGGGAACGGACGGGAAGGTCGAAGCCTTCCTCCTCGTCTTGGTCACCGTTCGTCACGGCCCCTCCGTGTCCGTCGGAGCTGCTTGTGGACATGAGGAACGACCCAGTGATGCCACGAGAACGGCGGGAGACGGTGGTCACTGAGCCGCTCGCTGCACCGAGGCAGATGAACTGGCCCTGCCCTACAAAGCACCCGCAGAGAAGAGGGTCGTTGCCTACGGTCTTGTAAGGGTAGCTCTCCACGCTGCTCGCCGACATGCCCGACGCGAGTCTATCCCCGTAGAAGCCCTCATCCATGTGAAAAGCATGAGCGCCGTTAATGACGGTGGTCGCCAAGCACGAGTTGGTGCTCGCGTCAAACGACAAGGAGACAACCTTGCCCAGCACTTCCATCCGGCATGCCGTCTTGTTGCACGCTGGGATTGGGGAGCGAGACATGAGAAGAAGGGTTGAAAATGGAGAGCTTGTTGACTGCTAACAGGGTTGTGAAAGACAACACCTCACAGAAGAGCGGAAAGACCTTTAACGTAGCGTACAAATTCAACAAGGAGCCGCAGAAGGTGACAAGGTTAGGGGTGAGGGAGTACGTTGCACCTTTCATGCTTACCGTGCTCTTGCAGTCAATAGACAAGTTGATTGCAGCAATGAGTGTCGTGAAGCACCATCACAGACGTGCGGGTGCCACCTGCAACCGATTGAAGCACACACACGCAGGAGGGCTGGTCCTTAAAAACACGAATTTCGTACTGTGACAGCACAGCAGTGTGAACCGTTACAGAGGGCAGAGGCCGTACGGCTACGAACCAAAGAAACACATGAACGCACAGTAGGTGCCCGCGCACAGGGAGAGAAACGCAACGAGGGAAAAACATTCGATTCTTCGAGCCGCCGTTCCTCAGTAGGCCTTGTCGCCAGCGCTGAGCGCCTTGCGAGCTTGTGCCTCCTGCTTTCTTTCCTTGCTCCAGGACCACAGCTTCCCCATCTTAAAAGGGTACATGAAGCAGCCAACGCCAAAGCCGATCCCTGCGGCTGCGGGCACGTGCACGTTGCAGTAGGCAAAGAAGCACTTTGTGTTGAGCCGGAAAAACTCACGCTGACGCATCTTCCACGTTGTCTCGTTAAAAATTGCCCACATACCGGGGTAGAACAAGTGGGACGTGAACAAGCACCCGGCCGCGGGCACCTGCGCCGTTAATGGCCCCAAGTACGGCAGGAAACCCTCTTTTCCCTTGGGATTTGTGACGAAGGGCTCCACAACGAACCAGTAGCTCGCCGCGGCTGCGAGGAAGTTCACGTAGAAGAAGTCGCTCATGATGCGAGGAATGAGCATCTTCTTGTTATCCTGGGTCTGAGAGAGCTTCAGCAGCGGGGAGCTCGGTGCAGCAACACAGAAGGGAATGCCAAAGAGAGCGCCACAAATGAAAGTCCGGATGAGTTTCTTATAGGTCGGGTGGTACCCTTCCTCCGCGTTGCTACTGTGTCGTCTGCTAGAGGCCCGCTGAGGGTCTGCGCCAGGATACGCGATGTACGACATGGAACCCAAAGGTCAGTGGCACAGTCTCTCACAAAAAAAAAAAGGTATGGTGTATGGGACCTTTGGGGAGTCTCTGAAAGACCCCAAAACACAGGGACACATCAGAATTCCAATGGTTGAACAGAAAAGGTGAAGAGTGTAGAGGTACGCGTAAGTGAGATTCGAAGTCAGTGAACCGTTACCTGCACCGAGCTCTCCTTCGAAGTACTCCATGTCTTACTACCCACTTCTGTGTTGGGCGAAAATAATTGATAGTAACCTAGGTGACTTGTGCCCACAAACTTCATCGTCCTCCGCTTCTTCTGACAGTCGATCCGGGACGCATTGTCTCTGTGCGTAGATTTCTTTCTTAAAGACCTTCTTTATACCGTTCGCACCCCTGCATGGAGTTGGCAGTTACTCGAGAAGAAACACGTTATGACATCGCAGACAAGATAGCAACCTTCACACGCATCTCCGTCGGGTGAGACGACGTCTTTGGCGGTGACTCTGTCCGATTCACAGACCGCCCGCCACGAGGGAGTTCACATGGGGCCACTGCTTGTACCACAGCACATCCTTGGGGTCCACCCGCGGGCGCACCTTGGTCAGTGCACGTTCCACGTGCGCCGCGGTGACACATCGGGCCGCCACATCCTCCGCAATCGCCGTAAACGCAGCCTCCTTGACGACGGCCACCACCTCGGCGCCTGTGTACCCACTCGTGCGCTCCGCCACAAAGGCGGGTGTCAGGCCCTCCTCGGTTGGGATTTTCTTGAACTGAATTCGCACAATAGCCTCACGCTCCGCGAGCTCAGGAAGACCCACGTGCACCCGCCGATCGATGCGACCGGGCCGCAGAACGGCGCCATCAATGTTGTCAGGTCGATTGGTCGCAGCTACAAAGACGAGTGCATTTCTTTGCTTGTCCTTGGCTGCCTCTTCCTGCATGGCGGAGGGCAGCCCATCCAGCTCCGTCAGAAACTGTGAGATGACTCGGTCCGACACCCCACCCCGGCCTCTATGTCCGCACATGCCGTCAAGTTCGTCAATGAAGACGACGCACGGGGCCGCGGCGCGGGCGCGGGCAAAGATATCCCGCACAGCCTTTTCGCTATCGCCCACCCACTTGGAGAAGACCTCCGGTCCCTTGACCGAGACAAAGTTCATGCGGCTCTCGTTGGCCAGCGCCTTCGCCAGCATCGTCTTGCTACAACCGGGTGGGCCATACAGCAAGACGCCTTTAGGAGGGCTGAGGTTAAACTCGGTGAAGACCCAGCTCTGCTTCCCCAGGCACCACGCCACCACTTCCTGCAAGGTACGTTTGGCCGTCTCGCTGCCGCCAATGTCGTCCCACGTGACGTCAGGGATGGACACCTCAAACTGCCGCAACGATGAAGGGTGCACCTGCTTGGCGGCCGACAACAGGTCCGCCTTGTCAAACGACGGGGTTCCGCGCCGCTGGAAGCTGTCCATGGCAGCCGTCTCCACGACGCGCCGCAAATCGCGCTGGGTGTAGCCGTGGCCGTGCCGCGCCACTTCCTGCACAGCCTCGTCCAGGTCGGCCGAGTCCCTTCCCAGTGCGCTCAGGCAGGAGCGGAGAACCGCCACCCGCTCTGCCGCTGTAGGAGGCGCGGCTAATTGCACGACGTGTCCGCCGAGGCGGTCCGTTGAGCGAAGTGACGGATCTAGCGCCTCTCGAGAAGTTGCAGAAGCCACAAGGCGAACCGGAACGCCACGGGAAGCGATGTCGCGGAGTTCCTCGCACAGCGTCGCCGCGAGAAAGGTAAACGCCCACGAGGACGCCACCGATGTCGAGGTGCCGCTGCCGCCGCAAAGAAGGTGAAGGTCATCCAGGAAGACGGCACTGGGGCAGGCATGCTTGGCGGCTGCAAAGACTTCGCGCAACGCCGTGGCGGTCGCCACCTCGCTTCCCTCGCCTTGCGGGAGGTCTTCCACACGAATAACAAACACCGTTTCGGTCCCACGCGCTTCTGTTTCCGAGGCCTGTCGTTGCAGTTGGAACGATTTCCCAGTGCCTGTGTCACCGACATAGAGTGTGTGCATGGCTGCATGGCCCTGTGACGCTCCCTTCAAAGTGCCTCCAGTCCCCTCTTCCGCCGCTGTACTTTCCACACCTTGGTGGTCGGCAGCGCCAGAGGCGGGGGCCCCACTGAGAACCAGAGAGGTGGTAACTGTCACGATACCACAGTTCGCGGCGGCGGCCGAGGACGGTCGACGTGTCGACTCTGCCGACGTGATGTCGGTCACCTCAAACACAACGGTGTGAGCGGAGGGAGCCCGGAGAGCGGCGCGCATGCCAGCGTACACAACGCGGTTGCGAAAAGCACGGCGAAACAGTGACTGCCACGCGAGGCACTCGTCGCCAGCCGGCGCGTCGTTTCCCGAGGATGAAGACACGAGAGCCGCCTCTGTATCTACCTGGACGTCGAACGTGATGGAGTGCAGGTGTGGGAGCGAGGAGAGCCCATCAACAGGTGTAGCGCGTACGCGGAGGCCTGACTTCTGGTTGACAGGCAGCCCCGCCTTATCTGTGCCAGTACCCAGAAGAAAGCTTTTTGTCTCTGGTGCGACAACCAACGCATCGCGCCCGCAGGAAGTGCTGAGCATGACCTCCAAGTAGGCGTGGGGGGCTGCACTGTCGGTGACGACGTCCGCACAGACAACATCAAGCACGGCGCCACTGCCGACACACAACTGCTTGAGAAGCGATGGGGACGCGCGGCACTCGTTCGCTCCCAAGGAGCTGTCCATCGTGAGCGAGGGCTCGGTGAATCCATGTGTTTGCCTATCCGTTGGTGCCGTGCCCTTATCTTCCTGTCGTGGCGCCAGCGTCGCAGCGGGACCTTTCCTCCGGTTATCGGGCTTAGGCGCACGTACCTCGGATTTGAGCGGTGCTGCTTGTGCGGACGGACCACACGGTCCTGCCGACACAGACGATCGGTCAGGAGCAGAAGAGGGAGAGGAAGCCGCAGAGGAAAGCTGAGAGGACGCTGTTGATGGAGTGCGGCCCCGCCCGCCAGGTGCCTTCCGGTTCCCACGTCGCGGCTCCGCCGGCCTACCGGACTGAGCGGTGGAGTGTCCATCCCGGCAGCTGCGCTCCTGCCGACTTCCACGAGCAGCCGAGTCACCTTCCTCTGGGGTCGCAGTCCGCCGGGGTCCTCCAACGGTAGTCGACGCCCCCACACGAACAAAACCAGTGCCATCCGCGTTGGGACGCAGCGGTGGAATGAGTTTCCTCTTGGGCGCCATGGTCTTCCCTCAAAATTGGTACTGCGGAGGTGAACCCTTGGGCGGGAGATAGAAAACAGAGAAGGGAGCTTCCCTGCTGGGAAGGGCACCAGTGTTACACGGAGCTGTAATAGAAATGCAGACAGTACCTAGGCATGAAGTAGGAAAGAAACCGATGCCAAGAAGGCGAACGAACATTAGGAGACGAGTGAGGAGAGGGAATGAGCCGGGTTTTTTTTTTTTTTGAAAAATGACAATCCGACGTGATGGCGTGTCACAGGTATTCCCTTCCACGTGCACATACGCACAGTGGTGGCTAGGGGAATTAAATCCCAGTGGCCACCAATGACGGCTGATGCATTTATGCCCGGGCATCCTCATGCCGAGCAGGCAGCGCTGCCAAGCCACTGCATGAAGCGTTCTTTCCGCCATCAGAACGACAGACGCGTGCGCAGTTATCGCACTCATGACCTTACTGCTGCACGTGTGCGATCAGGTTCACCCTGCCCACGCCTGTGATCGCAAGCCAGGCTACACGAGTGGCATTGCTTCCCTTTCGATGGAGGGATAGCGTTCACGTTGTCGCTTATTTTTTGTGATAACAAAAGCTAGCTCTGGTATTAGATTAACAAAAAAAAAAAAAAAAAAGATGTCCGTGAGGAACAAAAGAAAGAAAACGTGGCAAATACGCGTTACTCAAACGAAAACAGAACAGAGGGTAGGGAGGTGAAGATAGAACGAAAGCGAAAAGATAGAACAGTGTTTTTAAAGGAAACAAAACGCAGGCTCAGGATCTGTGTGCGTCTCAGTGGCTTTGAATAAGGACGAGAAAGCCTTTTTGAAAAGAATTGTCCTCCTCATGAACAAATTTCACAAGACGACGCAGACGGCTGAAAGATACGTCAGGGTAATGTTTTCCGAGGCCTGCGTACCTACCTGTGGGAGAAGACCCTTAAGATGCATCTGCTAAAGGTGACCTGCGAACCAGAACAAAAAAAAAAAAAAAAGAGAACAATAAACAAACAACTCGTTGAATTGCGAATCTCCGTGCGTCGTCAAACAACCGTATAGACTGAAGTCTAGCGAGAAGAGCAACCGAAACTGACAAGAAAAATCCTAGACGGGACACAGCGTACAGCAATGCAAATACGATAGAGCACTCGGACGACGCGGCTAGGCCTAAGGCGCAGAATTGTGCAGCCGGAGCGACAGCAGTTACTGCACCACAGGGAGCTTCGGCACACGCGAAGGCGTGCCGACCGTCCGGGGTGCCCCACGGCGCCAGAACACAA
>JASAOC010001807.1:0-10090 GCA_030849835.1 Herpetomonas samuelpessoai
TGTGTAGCCGGCTTCGGCACGCTCGCGCTCGAGCAGGCGCTGGTGCTCCTTGACGCTGTCGAGGTAATTCATGCGAGCGTCCTCGGCACGCTCCACACGGTTGGTCTTCTCGCCGTACCAGTTGAAGATGGGGAAGATGACGCTGATGAGCTGCAGGCCAGCGGCGATGAAGACGCAGACGTGCTGGAGTCCCTTGTCGGACAGGGGACCGGCGAGAGCGGAGGCGATGACGTAGCCGAACAGGATGAGGAACCAGATCCACGTGACGAGCGATGGGCCGGCCTTGGGAACCTTCCGAATGAGGCGGCTGTAGTGGCCCTCAGCGAGAATGTCGAAGTTGGCCTTGAAGAAGGACGTGAGGAAGATGAAGGCGCCACCAATGTCGACGGACGATGGTTTCGCAGGGAGAACACCAAGGGCCAGGGCGAAGACAGCTCCAAGGACGGCAGAGCCAGCGATGTACCAGCGCTTGGTGTAACCGAAGAGGGCGAAGCCGTCACAGAACATGGCTGTGAATGCCTTGATGGCCCACCCCATCGTGGCCATCGGCGTGAGGCGTTGGTAGTGCCGGGCGTCTGCACCGAAGCGCGTGACGAGCATGGCGTACACAGTGGACCTGATAAGGAGATCGGCGACGCCTTTCACCATGAAGTAAGTGGCGCCGAGACTGAGGGTTGTCTTGGGTCCGTAGGCGGCCGAGGCCTTGCCAAAGACGGGCACCTTGCGCATCCAGCCGCACTTCTCGAAGAGGGCCTTGGCACCAGGGTCGAGGGGGAAACCCTGGTCCTGCTCCGAGGCGCTGAAGATGGGATCGGCGGTGGGCGTGTTGTCGTCGTAGTCGGGCCCCATCTGCGGGACGCGGTACTGCGCGGCGTCGGGCAGGGTGGCGGGAGCGGCCATGTTGATGCAGACGGTAGAGTGCTGAGGTCGGTGTGGTTCTGTGTATGCACGAAATAATGTGAAGCCGATGGGGAAAGAAAAGAAGACTTAAGGATATTATGCTTAGAATCACGTTAAAGGATAAAGGTCTATGGAGGGGAAGGCAACGGTGGAGAGGTAGGTGGCGAAGCGGTAGGACGTATGACAGGGGGCATGCGTGCAGGGGGGGGGGGGTGCAGGTGATTCAGGAACAAGGGTGGTAGGTGCTGTATCCTTTCTTGTGGTACGGCGAATGCTTGAGGTGGCCGAAAGAGGAAGTGAGCCGGGTCCAACCTGTCACCACCGCGGTGTCACAGCTACGCGTGTGGGTGAGTTAGGTGAAGGCTACGCGCGACGGTATGATTCTCTGTTCTTGTGTTTTCTGGCGGAGTGACGTGATGGGTTAGTTTGTATTTCGTTTTCTCTTTGTTTCGGTGAAGTGGTGGGGAAAGGAAAAGTTACAAACGAGGAAAAGAAAACCTTCTGGTGGCGCGGTTCAGCTCCCTTTCATCCTGTGATGAGTAGGGAAGGGAATACAGAACCGAGCGACCCACAGAAAGAGAGAGGGAGAGGGAGAGAGAGGGTAACCAAATAGAGGGAACGCAGAGAGGTTTGTTGCGAGAGACCCCCCCCTCTCCACCCCCACGCAGCAGTCAAATCAAGAAAGGGAGAGAGAGGGAGGGAAGGGGAGGAGAGTGTGAAGTCCTGTCCACGAGGAACAAACGCAGGAACGCAACGTTGGGCCGATAGGATAGGGAGTGTGGGGATTAACGAAGAAATACAGTTTCGTATTGTCACGCCACTACCCTGTCTTCAAAGAACCAACACGACGTGGCGCCTGCGTGGCTTGCCTCCTCTCGTCGGTCCTTAGCCATGGGAGCAAGAGCTACTGCGTGCACCGACAGGCTGGAGTGGTGATTCACAACACACACTCACGTTCGGAAGGGAAAACCTCAAAACAAAAAAGTAAGACAGAGACGGAAAGCCAGAGAAAGGAAAAGACTGGTGAGAGTTTGATAATAAACAACACAGGATGAAAAAAATAAAGGGAAAGCGGAAATGAGCGCGATGCTATGTATACGGACAAGTGGCTCGTACGCACAGGGCGACACCGTCGTTGCGCTTCTTGGTGACTGTATGGAGGGCGGTCGTTTGTGCTTTCACATTGGCGCTGGCGATGCGGCGTTTCCGTTTTCCCAACCATGGGGTTGTGCAAGTGTGTGCGTGTGAGTTTGTGCGTATGGAGAGAGACAGAGAGAGAGAGAGAGATAGGGAAGGCGTGGCCCCTCAAGGCAGTCGATAGCGTCGGTTGCTACGGACATATTTCATTACAACACAGAGGGGACTTCCTTCACATCTGCTGTCGCACACAGACATTTATCAACGAAAGGAAAGAAAAGAAAAAATGAAGAAACGTATCCGAGAAAAGCAAGGGACAGAACGATGAAAAGAAAAAAAGGATACCCTAGAATAGGTACGGACGCACTTCATCAGAGAGATGCCATTTCAACCTATCCGTGTGCTTCGCATCCTTCTGGTACGCGCGAGGAGACTCACCTGACGTTGAGGGAGCTCGTGAGGGGGAAGAGAGGAAGCGGTGGGTACGAGGCAGAAATAAATAAATAAGAATCATAATCATGATAAACGTAGCTGCATCACAGATGCCGTTACGAAAAAAAAAAAGGCCAAACAGAGGGTGAGAGGTGTACAACACATGCTGTGAAAAGAAAGTAACAGCAGGTACCACGAGAGAAAGTAAAGAAAACACGGTAATGACACACACGAAGAAGAGAAGAAAAAAAGAAGAAGGATGTTTTGGCTGATATTTGGGTGCAGGGGATGGAGAGATAAGGGTGGAGGTGGGAAACAGAGAGAGAGAGAGAGACGAAGAATGCTCAGGGCAAGGAGGAGCTGCTAGAAGAGGATGGTGCACTTGTGCGAAGCGCGGCATTGGCAGAAGCGTTCCAAAATGATAGCCCATCAGCTTTTTTCAAAAAAAGTTTTTTTTTTCGTTTAAATTTAAATATTATATCTGTTGGTTTCTCACGGCCAAGGTCTGATGAGCGCTGAGAGGCGTGGCTGCAAGGAAGAGAGAGAGACAGGGGTTGAGAAAGCGAACTCTCGCCTTCCCCCCTTTCCCTAGCGCTCCCGTCAGAAGGGTTGGGTGGGTGAACTTGTCGCGCCATGAAAGCATAGCTTCTCGGTTTCCCTTCTGTGATGGCACCGATGACACGTGGTTTTATTACCGACAGCGAAATACGCAGAGAGGCTCCGTAGCACACCTCTTGTCGTTGCTGCTTCTGCCTCTCAGGGGCGCTCGACTGGAAAGGCTCCGTGTGAGTGTGCTCGTGTGCCTCGCATGTGGTAGACCCGCCGTGTCCTTGGTTCAGCTCGTCCACCAGCCCAGAGAGAGAGAGAGAGAGAAACACAAAGTGAAATTAAAGGTACACAGGAACATGGTCGTCGCAAGGTGCGATCAGGTAGGAACAAAGAGAGAGAGAGGGAAGGGGAGAGTGGAACCGAAGAAACTAAGAGAAAAAAAAAAGACAGAGTTCGTTATCGCTCACAGATTCTAGTCGTCATTCCACTCCGCAGATAGCAAAGCCTAAAGTAACCACCAAACAGAGGTAAAGTAACCGGCAGTGGGAGCGGGTGTGCGTGCGTGGAGGGGAGGGATAGGACCTCTTAGTGATGATTGCGGCGACTTGTCTCATCCCCCATGTACGGCTCGGCATCGGCCTCCTCACCCGTCACGATGGGCTGCATCGGCTTCTCGTTGATGGGGTGGTTGCTCCCGTCGTCGCTGCGGCCGTTCTTCTTGTTAGCCTTGATCTCGCGACGGATGGCCTTGCCATCGACGTCGAGGTCGTCGCAGCAGCGGGCACTGGGCAACAGCAGGGTGAGCGGGAAGATGAGGAGGGGCGTGCAGAAATGGCCGACGAGCACGAGCCAGACGAGGTTATCGAAGTTGCAAGGGATCGTGCTCTTGATGGGCCAGGCGTACTCCATCAGGATCGACGTGATGATGGAGCCCGTGGAGCTGCCGAGGTTGCCGAAACCGGCGATCAGCGCGTACACCACGGACTCGGAGCCGCGGGGGCAGAGACGGGAGAGGAGAATGATCAAAGGCATCCATGCAAGCATGTAGCACACCTGGTAGACGATGGCATCACCGCAGATGTACATGGCGTGGTCGGGAATGCCGATCGCGACGTTCCACCGCTTGATGATGATGATATCGAAGATCGAGGCGATGATCTGGACGGAGCAGGTGATCATGAACGTGACGCGGTAGCTGCGCTTAGAGAAGATGTAGTTGAAGCCGAGGGTACCGATCATGCCAGCGACGTTGCCGATGATGCCACCAACGGTCTTGTAGAAGGTGAAGCTGAAGTGCGGGGCGTCGGGGAGGCACTCAGGGGTCGCCATGTAGAAGTTGTCCATGGGACCGATGGTGAGGTAGCAGGCCATGTGGAGGTAAGTGAAGACGTTGGCCTTGGCAATGGTCATGGGCAGTGCCCAGAAGGAGAGACCGCAGCAGAGGACAGAGACACAGGCGCAGACGATGATGATGGCAACGCGGGGTGCGAGGATGTTGCTGACCATCATGGCGAGCACGGAGAGGGTCATGACACCGCAGTACACAAACACCTTCCAGTCGCGGAGCATGACCTCCTTGTTCACCTCGAAGAGGCCGCAGCAGCACGGGGTTGCTGGTGTCACGTTGGCGGCTGCCTCCTCAGCCATGGCGTCGTGGTCAATGGCGACGAGCTGGCCGTTGGCGTCATGGTGGTGGGTGAGGTCGTCAACGAGGGCGTGCTGGTGGTGGACGTGGACGTCATCGTTGCTGTTCTCGGGGTGGTAGTTCTTGTTCTCGCCAACCACCAGACCCTCCTGTGGGGCGCCGGACTCGGAGTTGCTGTCGCTTGTGTAGCCGGCTTCGGCACGCTCGCGCTCGAGCAGGCGCTGGTGCTCCTTGACGCTGTCGAGGTAGTTGTTCCTGGCGTCCTCGGCACGCTCGACGCGGTTGGTCTTCTCGCCGTACCAGTTGAAGATGGGGAAGATGACAGTGACGAGCTGCAGGCCGGCAGCGATGAAGACGCAGACGTGCTGGAGTCCCATGTCGGACAGGGGACCGGCGAGGGCGGAGGCGACAATGTAACCGATCAAGATGAGCAGCCAGATCCACGTGACGAGCGATGGGCCGGCCTTGGGAACCTTCCGAATGAGGCGGCTGTAGTGGCCCTCAGCGAGAATATCGAAGTTGGCCTTGAAGAAGGACGTGAGGAAGATGAAGGCACCACCAATGTCAGCGGAGGAGGGCTTGGCAGGGAGAACACCAAGAGCCAGGGCAAACACACCACCGAGGACGGCAGAGCCGGCGATGTACCACCGCTTTGTGTAGCCAAGGAAAGCGAAACCATCGCTGAACATGGCAGTGAATGCCTTGATGGACCAGCCCATGGATGCCATGGGTGTGAGACGCTGATAGCGAGTCGCATCAGCACCGAAGCGCGTGACGAGCATGGCGAACATGGTTGCCTTGATGAGCTGATCGGCCACACCCTTGAGCATGAAGTAGGTGACGCCAAGACTGATGGATGTCTTGGGTCCGTACGCTGCTGATGTCTTGCCAAAGACGGGCACCTTGCGCATCCAGCCGCACTTCTCGAAGAGGGCCTTGGCACCAGGGTCGAGGGGGAAGCCTTCGTCCTGCTCCGAGGCGCTGAAGATGGGATCGGCGGTGGGTGTGTTGTCGTCGTAGTCGGGCCCCATCTGCGGGACGCGGTACTGCGCGGCGTCGGGCAGGGCGGCGGGGGCGGCCATTGTGTCGTGAAGTGCGGAGAGCTGTAAGAAATGTGTGAGTGGGTGGCTGCAGAGATGCGTTAATGGTGAATAAGTCAGGTTGATGATGGAGCGAAAGGAGTGGAGAGGTGGAAGAGTTAAAGATGTTATTATAGTGATGTTAGAGGATGAAGGCCTGTGGAGGGGAAGGCAAGGGTGGAGAGGAAGGTGGCGAAGCGGTAGGACGTATGACAGGGGGGGGGGGCACGTGTGATTCAGGAACAAGGGTGGTAGGTGCCGTATTCTTTCTTCTGATACGGCGAATGCTTGAGGTGACCGAAAGAGGAAGGGAGCTGGCTTTAACCCGTCACCACCGCGGTGTCGCTCTCTGTTCTTGCGTTTTCTGGCGGTGGGACATAAATAAATGAGGGGAAGCAAGGAAAAGAAGCACCCCGTGCGATGGTGTGTGTCAGAATCAGCGTCCCTTGATCCTGTGCGGGGAAGGGGAGCGAGGAGGAAAGGCTAAGGAGCTGCGAGAGGGAGAGGGTAGCAACAGTTGGCGTGATGGAGGAGGCTGCGGGTTCTTTGCCGTGGGAGCAAGAGCTACTGCGTGCACCGCAAGATTGCTGTGGTGATTCATAACNGGCGGTGGGACATAAATAAATGAGGGGAAGCAAGGAAAAGAAGCACCCCGTGCGATGGTGTGTGTCAGAATCAGCGTCCTTTGATCCTGTGCGGGGAAGGGGAGCGAGGAGGAAAGGCTAAGGAGCTACGAGAGGGAGAGGGTAGCAACAGTTGGCGTGATGGAGGAGGCTGCGGGTTCTTTGCCGTGGGAGCAAGAGCTACTGCGTGCACCGCAAGGTTGCTGTGGTGATTCATAACAGACACACACACTCACATTCGCAGAGGGAAAGCCTCAGAAAAGAAAAAAAAAGAAAAAAATATGACAGGGACGGAAAGCGAGAGAAAGGAAAAAGTGGATGGAAGGGTCGAGTGGCGAAACAAGTATATAATGCAACAGAAGAGTGAGGGAAAGGTTGTCAGAAAGTACTGAAGAAAGTGCTTGCCGGAAGCAGGAAATGAAGCGAAGAAGGACCAAAGATAAATAAATAATTGAAAAGGACACGATGAGGTGTACTGAGTGATTGAGTTCCTTATGGCTGGCCACGCTATGTCGTAGGTGCTGCGTAGACATGCGTGGGGTGTGCGTGGTCTGTGTGTGCGTGATCTCTGTGTGTGTGTGTGTGTGTGTGCTTGGATGGGGTTTGGGTGCCGGGTCGAGGGGATGAGGTGTGACCCTCAACGGGGAGAAGGTGGAGGTGTTACCAAAGGTGAGTTTATAATACCGAGAGGGAACGCCTCGTATGTGCAGTACCGTACACGCACACACACGCACACACACGCATGTACACAGAGAGAACAACAGGAACAGCAACAACAAAAGACACGACAAGTGGTAACGCTGAGAGGAAATGAACAAATCAAGCAAAAAATAAATAGAATCAAAGATGAAGAGAGTGATTGATGACACCGGCTTGGGGTAGTAGAGAACGGCTGGCTCGAAAGAATAAACGAATTGAAATAGCATAACACTCCAAGGTGGTGGAGAAGGAAAACAGTGGCAAAAAAGAAAGAAATAATAAACGGTAGCACTGCAGAGAAAGAATCTGGGTTTATAATGCAAAGGGAAATGTGATTGTGGCACTGTCAGAGAGGGGAGGGAGGGAGGAGATGAAAAACCGAGAAGTAGAGAGAATAAACAAAGAGACAGAAAACAACGTGAAATGTCACGAATCATACAGCAAGGTGTATTGTCAGGTTCGGGACGAGGGAAATAGTGGAGAGAGAGTGAACAGATGAAGTAGAAGTGAGGTAGAAGATTTTTTGTTTTTTCTTTCCGTGTGTGTGTGTGCAGGGGTGCGGAACAGAGAGGTTGAAAAGCATAAAATTATCAAAAATAGGAGCAGGATCAGATGTCATGTATTTATATGTTTACACTGAGGGTGGCATCAACCCGGGGGTGGGGTGGGGAGGGAGAAACACACGAACAAGCAAGCAAGAGAGCCAGAGAGAGAGAGAGAGAGAGGGGGTAGGTGACCTCCTCAAAAATGGAAAGACATAAAAAACAGCAGCTTCGTGCCTTTGACAGTCAGACCGAGCGAGGCGGGGGCCTCTCTCTGCCCTTCACGATTCAGCTGCTTGGGCGTGGCTCTCCACTGGAGCTGAAGTAGAGTGGGAGTGGGGATAGAAAGGCGCACACAGCTTCCACGGGTCTGGCTAAGCGGCGCGTTGTCCTGTGTGTGTGTGTGGGTTGGCCCATAGGTGTCTGTGCGGCGTGAGTGTTAGAAAGAAAGGGATGCACCACGAGGGTCCACAGAAAAAGAAAGAACGAAGGAAAAACGGAAAGCAGACAGTCGCATTGTGCGACCGAAGAAGGAAAGAAAGGATTAAGATTCACTATTGTTGTAAGCAATTTCATTCACAGGTTTCTGTTCATGAAGATGAGTGAAACGTAAAGAGAGAGGGAAGAAGGGGTGGGGTGGAGAAACATTTAGTGGCGCTTGCGGCGGTTGGTCTCATCCCCCATGTACGGCTCGGCATCGGCCTCCTCACCCGTCACGATGGGCTGCATCGGCTTCTCGTTGATGGGGTGGTTGCTCTCGTCGTCATTGCGGCCGGTCTTCTTCTGCTTGGCCTTGATCTCGCGACGGATGGCCTTGCCATCGACGTCGAGGTCGTCGCAGCAGCGGGCACGAGGCAGCAGCAGGGTGAGCGGGAAGATGAGGAGGGGCGTGCAGAAGTGGCCGACGAGCACGAGCCAGACGAGGTTGTCGAAGTTGCAAGGGATCGTGCTCTTGATGGGCCAGGCGTACTCCATCAGGATCGACGTGATGACGGAGCTTGTAGAGGTGCCGAGGTTGCCGAAGCCAGCAAGCAGCGCGTACACCACGGACTCGGAGCCGCGGGGGCAGAGACGGGAGTTCAGCAAGATCAGAGGCATCCATGCAAGCAGATAGCACGCATGGTAGACGACGGCATCACCACAGATGTACATGGCGTGGTCGGGAATGCCGATCGCAATGTTCCAGCGCTTGATGATGATGATATCGAAGATGGAGGCGATGATCTGGACGGAGCAGGTGACCATGAACGTGACGCGGTAGCTGCGCTTGGAGAAGATGTAGTTGAAACCGACGGTACCGATCATGCCAGCGACGTAGCCGATGATGCCACCAACGGTCTTGTAGAAGGTGAAGGTGAAATGCGGGGCGTCGGGGAGGCACTCAGGCGTCGCCATGTAGAAGTTGTCCATGGGACCGATGGTGAGGTAGGAGGCCATGTGGAGGTAGGCGAAGACGTTGGCTTTGGCAATGGTCATGGGCAGTGCCCAGAAGGAGAGACCGCAGCAGACCAGAGACACCGTGCCACACACCACGACGATACCGACAGTGGGAGCGACAATGTTGCTGATCATCATGGCCAACACGGAGAGTGTCATGACACCGCAGTAGACAAAGATTCGCCAGCTGCGAGTCATTGTTTCCTTGTTCAGCTCGAAGACGCCGCAGCAACACGGAATCGCTGGTGTCACGTCGGCGGCGGCTTCCTCAGCCATGGCGTCGGCGTCAATGGTGACGAGCTGGCCGTTGGCGTCGTGGTGGTAGTTGATGTCGTCAACGAGCATGTTCTGCATGTCCACCGCGGCCTCCTCGTAACTGTCGCTGTTCTCGGGGTGGAGCCCCTTGTTCTCGGGGGCCACCAGGTCTTCCTGCAGCGGAGCGGGTGGACGGTTGCTGTCGCTTGTGTAGCCGGCTTCGGCACGCTCGCGCTCGAGCAGGCGCTGGTGCTCCTTGACACTGTCGAGGTAGTTGTTCCTGGCGTCCTCGGCACGCTCCACACGGTTGGTCTTCTCGCCGTACCAGTTGAAGATGGGGAAGATGACGCTGATGAGCTGCAGGCCGGCAGCGATAAAGACGCAGACGTGCTGGAGCCCCTTGTCGGACAGGGGACCGGCGAGGGCGGAGGCGATGACGTAGCCGAACAGGATGAGGAACCAAATCCACGTGACGAGCGATGGGCCGGCCTTGGGAACCTTCCGAATAAGGCGGCTGTAGTGGCCCTCGGCGAGAATATCGAAGTTGGCCTTGAAGAAGGACGTGAGGAAGATGAAGGCGCCACCAATGTCGACGGACGATGGTTTCGCAGGGAGAACACCAAGGGCCAGGGCGAAGACAGCTCCAAGGACGGCAGAGCCGGCGATGTACCAGCGCTTGGTGTAACCGAAGAGGGCGAAACCGTCACAGAACATGGCGGTGAATGCTTTGATGGCCCACCCCATCGTGGCCATCGGCGTGAGGCGTTGGTAGTGCCGGGCGTCTGCACCGAA
>JASAOC010001808.1:0-10106 GCA_030849835.1 Herpetomonas samuelpessoai
AGAGGAGAGGGTGTGTGTATGTGTGTATGTGGGTGGAAAGGGAAAATTGTCAGAGCCCGGAATGACAAAAAAAAAAAGTGGAGGAAAAACATGACATAGCCACTGGGTATCGTGACCGTGTCACGGGTGACTATTGTCAGGGCACGCTGGAAGGGAGGCTATTGCCTGACATGCTTTTAAAGAGAGGAAAGAAAGACAATCAGCAGCAGGAGGGCCTACGTGAAGACAGCAACGAGAAAGGAGTTACGGAAGACGGCCTCTGAAGAACACAGACGAACAGACAGGAAAAAAAAGAGAAGAGAAAAGACGAAGAAAGAGGAGAAGCAACAGCACGAAAACGTTGAAATACGGAGGCCGTGTTGGGCAAGAGGGGTGGGGGTGGCAGGGGAAGAGAGAGAGAGAGAGAGAGAGAAAGAGAGGGGAAGCAACCGCAGCGTTAACAAAGAAAAAAAAAAGGAGGAGCAAAGGAAAAGCGCTACACGGAGCATACATCAACACAGATAGGAAGAATTGGCGTGGACATACAGAAGGAGAAAGAGACTGTGAAAAAAAAAGGAAAGAAAGTGGGGATTGCTTCACGGTCCGTGGGTTAGATTGAAGGAAAACACACACGCACACGCACGCACGCACACACACACACACACAGACAGTAGGAACGTATGAAGACAAACAGAGCGAAACAAGTTCGGGAAGAAAAAAAAACACAAAAATAATTAGACCCAGAGGGAACAACAATGACTAGAGAGGGAGAGAAGAAAGGCATCACGAACACAAACGCGTGTGTGATGGGTCACCATATCACATCTTGGCGAGCCAAAAATAAAAGATATTGGTTGGCGCGGATTGGTTGCGGTGGGGGAGAAAGAAGAGAGCGGGAGAAGCACAAGAACCTCATGTCTTGATATTGCTTTCCTCTTTCTCCCGACGTGTTTTTTTCTCGTGCCATTCATTCAGCCAGCGTTTTTTTTTTTTTCATCGTTTTGAATTTGTTCTGCGCTCATGGCCCTGTCGACTGCGAGACAGTTTGCTGTCTGCCAGTGCTGCAACAAGACAGAAGAATGTGTCATACGGCATCAAATTCCACCCCAACAATAACTTCGTCGTCGTCTTCTCCTTTTCCAATGAAATACATGAAACGAGGAGAGGTGCACGCGGATGCCGAGGAGCAGCACAAGGGGAAAAGAAAGCCAGAGCTTCTCATGCTCTTTTCGCTCCCCCTCTTTTTATCCGTTCGCGTGGCATTTTGTGACCAGGGGGAATTTACCGGTTGGGAGGGTTGGACATGAAAGGGTGCGGTGGTGCTGCGGGATTCGACGCGTTGGCCGATCCCAAACCAGCATTGAAGAAGGAGTACTGGCTGCCGTCACTCGCTCCCCCGGAGGATGGGTTCAGGAAAGCCTGAAGATGCAGAGGTAGGCCCAACATGGCCGCGGAGGCTGCGGTGTCTGGACGGCGGAGCAGACCCTCTGCCTGAGCCGTTCCCTGTTGTTGCTGCTGCTCCCACGTGGAGGAGTGGGAGCTGCCCGAGAGGCTGGTCGCTGCGCCAGGGGTCTGCTGCTGCTGCTGCTGCTGGTTGCCGAAGGGGTTCATGGCACGGGCTGTCGCTGCCGCGGTTGGATTGCTCCCCACGGCTTCGCGATTGGGGGAGTTGGAGACGGGGAACCCGTTGATAGACGAGAGGGGCTGCTGCTGTTGCTGTTGATGTTGCTGTTGCTGCTGCTGCTGCTGCTGCTGCGACTGCGTTTGTGCCAAGAGACGCGTGTACAGCTGGGTGAAGACGTCAGATACGTTGGCAGTGTCGCTTGAAGGGTTCACGGAGGGAGGTGGGAGCTTCTGGGAGAGGTTCGCCCACGGGGAAGTGGGAGGCGGGAGCGCACCGGTCGTCGTATTTGGGAACCCCTGTGGGTTCGCCAACATTCCAGGAAGGCTGCCGCCACCAAGGTTGCTTCGGAAATCGGTCTGCTGTTGCTGTTGCTGTTGCTGTTGCTGTTGCTGTTGAAGCAAGGCAATCTGGAGCTGCAACTGCTGCTGGAGCGGTAGAGCAGAAACGTTGAGGTCTGCGAAAGGGAACGGCTGGCTCTGTTGCTGTTGCTGCTGCTGATGAGGGAATGGTGAGTTCGTTTGTGCCTGCCCTGTCTGCGCCCGTTGTTGCTGCGGAGGAGGCGAGGATGGCGGCTGCGACACGGGGTGCTGCAGCGCCGCCCCCGTCGCAGATGACAAGGGCCCAAAGTTCGTTGCCCCCGTGCCCATCGTACTGCTGTTGCTCTGTCCGGCAAGGGCCGCCAGCTGTTGCTGCTGCTGAAACAACTGCGCCTCCAGCTGAAGTTGGAGCAAGCGAAATTGCTGCTGCTGCTGCGAAAAAGAAAGCGTGGCGCCGCCGCCGCCAGCAGAACCGGTGGCCGCGTTGGCGCTCTGGGTGAGGGACGAGGGTGTGCCAGGGGGTGTCGGGGAGCCGAGGTGGGCAGTGCCGCCACTGCCGCTGCTGTTGGCACCGCGGAGGCCGCCCGAGGGGTTGCTGAAAGGCCCACCGAGCATGCCACCCGAAAACGCGGTCTGCGCGCTCGGGTGCGGACCCGTCGCAGGGGCAGGACCGAAGAGGGGAGTGACAGCGGCGGAAGGGGAGCCGGTGCCGGGGCTGCTGGGCGGGTGGAAGAGACTGCTGGAGGGGGTCGACAGGTGCGGCGGTGGGGGCGGCGGTGGAGGGGGCACATCGCGGTAGCCGTTAGGGTTGTGGGGAGAAAAGGATCCTCCACCAGGCGTGCTGGCGGCGCCTTGGGCAGAGGCCAGTAGGGTGGCCAGCGTAGCTGGTGGGATGCCAGCGGGGAGACTGCCGGACATGGCCAACGTGAGTAGTGCGGCGAGAGACTGCTGTTGCTGTTGCTGCTGCTGCTGTTGTTGTTGTTGCTGGTAGAGCGCCGCCATCGCCGCCATGGCGGGGGCGTCGAACGGGCCAGAGAGGGGCGGCGGCTGTGGGTGCTGCCGCCCTTGCTGCCCGCTGTGAGACGCTGCCGTGTGACTGGCGAGGGCCGCGGCCAGCGCAGGGTCGAGGCCAGGCAGCATGGGGTTCATGTTGGGCAGGGCTTTGCCTTGGTCGCCACCGTGCCCCGCCCCAAAAGACAAGGGGTCGGAGAATCTCTGCGTGGCAGCGGCATAAGATGGCGTCGGGCTGCTGTGATGGTCTTTCTCCTTTGTGGCTGACATGGTTGCTTCCGTGCTCGGGCGGCGGTTCTGGCCGGCGTGGTGGCTGCCCTGGCCCTGACCCTGTGATGGGTTTCCCGCGGGACCTCCGCTGGTTCCGTGGTAGCCGACGCGAACAGACATGGGTGGCGTGCCGCCACCACCTCCCGCGTTGTTCATGGTGGCACTAGGGAAGCCGCCCGCGAGGTTTATGTGAGGGAAGAATGGGGTTGCCTGTCCAAGGTGTCCGGCATGGAAAGGCGGGGGTAGGTCGAGCGAGGATGCGTAGGGTGGCACGGCGCTGCCGCCTCCAGTCGTCACGTTCGGCAGACCACCAAAGAAATTCGCTTGCAAAGAGAGCGCCGTTGGTGCTGGGCCTTGACCTGCGCTCGTGCCGTGGCGCAGCCCACCCGCCAACGAGGCGTCGGCGCTTTTGTGGGGCTGCGTAGACAGAGGATGGGACGTCGGCTGACGTCCATTGCTCGGTCGGCGGTCGGACGCCCCTTGCGCACCGGCAGGGCCGCTTCCGGACAGCATGCCGGACGTGCCATCGTTCGCATGGGGGTTGGCATGGCGCATACCGTGGGTGTCGGAGGTAGACGAGCTGCTCGCATGGTTAGCCCGCGCCGCCCCAGATGCCGTGTGCCCTTTGGAAGTCCCGGAAGAGCCATGCGTAGCGTCTTTGCCGAGGTTCGCTTGAGCGCCTTTACCAGCGACAGCGTGTCCATTCTGGGTGCCCTTGTTCGCGTTGCCTTGTCCGCCGCCGGCCGCAGCGGTCGTGGCATTGCTCATGTTGCTGCTACTACCTCCTCCTCCACCACTGCTCGCCCCGGCTGCGAGGGCGCCGCTGGCTCCTGGGTGGGCGCGGACGCCAATGAGCATCACGCCGTACTCGCTGCGGTGCAGTGTGTAGCGCCGCCCGTCTTGGTTCGTGTAGACGGGCATGCCTTCCCAGAAGCTCGCCGGCCGACTGCGGGCGCGCTCGGTTTCTTCCTGCAAGGCCCTCACGTGGGCCAGCAGCCGTGCCGTGTGCGGACCCAAGTACGTGGACGCCCGCGCGCTGTCCTGCAACCGCCAGTGCGCGATTAAGGTGTCCTTGGTCTGCAGCACCTGCCGCAGCTGCTCGCACTCGTCCTTGAGCTTGTACTGAATCCAGTGGCCATTCGGCAGACGTGCGGGGAAGTGGAAGAGACAGGAGGCCCACAGGGTGGCCTGAGAGAAGTAGGTGGGGTCCATGTAAATGGCAACTCCAGCGCGTGGTGAAATGACGGCGGCCACTTGGTCTGCTTCCCGCGGGCTCTTCAGAACCGGGACGCCTTCTTCTCCCTCCCGGCCAGCTTCCTCTGACTGTGCTGTCGTCGTCGACGGCGGTTGCTGCGTCTTCTTGGCTTCTGCATCCTCCTTCACGTTCGTGGCGCCTGTGACTTTGGTCGTCTCATGGTGCGTCGCTGTGAATTCTTCAGAGAGTGCCGGCAGTTCCGTGAGCGTCATGACCGAGTCCGCCGGGTTAATGCTGACCTGACAGTGCAGGAACGCAAAGTTCTCCGTCATGGACTTCAAGGAGGAGTAGTTGTTGCTGGCGGCCTCCACAGTCAGCGAGGTACGCCGGAGACGGGCCAGAAAAGCGTGGGAAATAACGTCCTCTTCTTCGTCGGAGAGGGGAAGGGGCAGTGGCATCACAGGACCACCGCCTGGGCCCATGGTGGTGCCACCATTGTGGCCAGACATGAGGTTGGGGTTGTGGTAGTGGGAGGTCGGCCCCATGCCCGCAACCGTGGCCGCCGTCGCCGTGAGAATGGATGGCACACCCCCAATCTGCGCTCCCCCCTGCTGCGCGGTGCGGTCTTCCTTGGCGTTTGCAGACGTTGCCGCAGGACGGAAGAACTTGTTGGCTTGTGATTCCTGCGCGGCGGCCGCTGCCCGGGCAGCGGTGACAGAGGCCCCTTCGCCCACCCCATTGGCGCTGTGCTCGCCGTCTCCCTCCCGCGCCGATGGCGCGGAGGAGGCGCGGGATGAGGCCCCCCCGTGACCCGCCGGCGACGGCGATGGACTGTACGGTGTGAAGAAGCCCACGGGCAGCGGTGGGAGTGGCACGGCCAGCAGCGGGTCAGACCAGCCACCCCCGGCCGCCCCTGTCGCCGCCACGGCGAGCGCCAGCGGTGGCGGGGCTAAGATAGGGTTAGGGTTGCCGCCGGCCATGTGAGCAAAGGGCATACCCATCGACAGGTGTGCCGCGGACGGTGGCGTCGACGGTGGTGGGGGCGGCGGCGGCGGCGGTGGCGGTGGAGGGACGCCGCCAAAGTTGCCGGGTACCGTGCCGCCCGTGGAGGCCAGGAGAAAGTTGCTCAGCGCCGCCAAGCTTGTGGGCGTGCTCATGCTGGTCGGGCTGTTGTTTGTGGCCGCGGCGAGGGCGTCGGTGTACATGGGGGGCATGCCGAGCGGAAACACCAGCGAGGGATTGTTCGAGGTAAAATCGTTCTGGGCGGCGCCGCCGCCACCACTCATCGATGTGGAGTGCGAGCCAACGCTAGGTGCGGGGTTCATGCCAGCACCAAGGCCCCCCATGTGGAGCATGTTGTGTGTCTGATGATGTACCAGCTGCTGCTGCTGCTGGTAGTGCTGCTGAATGATTTTCTCCTTGTTCTTGTTGACAATCACGCGTCGGTACGCCGCGTGGAATTGCTGGCGCAGCATGACAGCGGCAAGCACGAGAACGCGTTCCAGCGTGCGGTCGCCTGCAGAGGTGAGGATGGCCGTATTGAGAAACAGATCCTGGTAGGTCTGCCGAACTTCTTCACACTGCCCGGCAGTCTTCTCTCGCTCCTCTTGCTTTTTGGCCTTCTGCTCGTCCGTCTCCTCCATCTCCTCGCGCTTCACAATCTTGAAGGCGCGCTGCATTTCTGCGGTCATGCAGCCAAAATATCCAATAATGTTAATGTTGCGTCCGTCCAACGTGAAGCAGCCAGCACGCTCCTTCCCCTCTGCATAGGCCAGACACAAGGCGCACGGAATGGGCATGAAGCCCCGCGGTAGCTTTCCCAATGACTTGCGCCGCTCCTCCTTCTGGGCTTCCTTGTGCTTCTCCGCTCCTTCGGTACTGGGTTCGGCGTCTGCTGCAGCGTCGTCCGTGCTACCGTGCCAGGACGAGCCTTCCTCTTCCTCCTGGTAGCGCCAATCATTGACCATGTCAGTGTCGGACGCGTAGAGGGCCTCTTCCACCAGGTCAAGGTACTTGTCCAGGTCCCTCTCCGTGAAGTTGGGTTGCGGCATCACGTGCCAGTACAGCTCCCGGTGCAGGGCGTCGGCCACCTTCTCAAGGTCAGGCTCCGCGGCCAGCGCGGCAAGGATGGCCTCTTCCGTGATGGGGGCGTCACGGGACGCTGTTGGGGCATCATTGCCGACGGTGTCTGTTGTTGCCTGGGCAGCGCCGTGTTCCGAGATATGGGGTTCCTTCTTGACTTTCCCATCCGATGGCCCAGACTTCCGTTCCGTCTGCTTCTTCCCGGCCTCGCGCTCGCGGAGCTGCTGCAGAAAAGCAACGATGCTCTTGCGCATGTTCCCCTCATCGCGTGCGTCGCTGTACAGCACGGCAGGGTCCTGTCGCATTAGCAGCAGCTGCTCGCGGAGCTGTCGCCGGTTGGGTTTCTTGTAAAAAAGCGAGCTCTCCTTTCCGACGCGAATGAATCCGTGCTGGTTCGCGCTCTCGCACTCGGGGTCGAAGAGGTTGCTGGACAGGAACATACCCGGTGGGGACGCGTCGTTGCCCGTACCCGCACCGCGCCTGCTGCCGTCGCCACGCAAGCCGTCTTCCTTGGTGTCGTCATCGCGACCAAAGAAATGCTTGGTGAGAGGGATGAGGCCCACCTCGTAGCTCCCGCGGAAGTACGAAAAAAGAGACACCGTCTCACGAGAAGGAGTAGCTCCCATCTTTCAGTTTTTTTTTGTATATATTGCTGTTGTGAGTAAGAGGTTATGATGCGTTTCAACAATTCAGACACTATATGTTGGGTCTTTCGCACGACGTGCCTGCGGATTTGCAAGAGGAAACAGGTTTTAGAATACAAAGAAAGTGAAAATAATGCGATCACAGTGGAGAAAAGGAGGAGAAAACAAAACTTGCGAATATAAATGAACAAGAAAAAAAAAAAAAGAATGTGGTCAACGACGAGGGACTGACAGCGGTGCTGAGTGGATTGACCGAGGAAGGATCTAGCGTCACGCGTTGATGGTGACAGGAGATAAGAATAATTGCAGCAGTTATAATAAAGAGGTGCGAAGCGCAGTTTACGTAGCACGCGATCCGGCAAAAAGCAAGCGGGTAGAGAGAAAGAGAGAGAGAGAGAGAGAAAGGGAAACGCAGGACACGGAAGAGAAACAATATCAGCGGTAAAAATATCAATTTCGTCAATAGATATATCTTTTTTTGGTTGTGTTACACAGAAACACGCGGCAGCTGTGTTTATATTTTTTTTTTTAAAGAAGCCAAAGGAAATCTAATCAACCAAAAAAAAAAAAAAAAGTGGAAAGATAGAAACAGGCAGCAAGGTAGTTCCGACAGGAGAGGTGGTGGTGAATTGGGGAACGTCGTCTGCAAATGCGGGGCAGGAGAAAGAAAGAGAGAGAGAAAGATAGAGAAAGAAAGAGAGACGCAGGGCTGGAAGGACGTGCACACCAGTCAGAGAGGGAAAGTGAGAGGTGAGGGTGAGGCAGTGACGAGTGCGATGTACTATCCGTCTGGGATACCTCTTTCTCGCTCAAGCAACGCCACAAAGAAGAGCACGAAGATGAGGCTCGAGAGGGAGAGGGGAGCTACGTGTGGTGAAGAGTGGGACAAAGGTAAACGAAATAACCAAAGTACAAGAAAAGCACAAAACGAAAAGAAAAGGAAACGAAGATAGCGAAGCAGGGAAGTAGCTCGAGGTGCACGTGCAACGCCAGAGAAAAGACACGAGAGAGAGAGAGAGAAACAAACAAACACAAAAAAAACAACAACACCCAGAGCAGTAGACACAAAAAAGAAAAAAAAAAGAAAAAAGAAGAGAGGCGCCGAGGACGCGTGTGAGTGAGCTTACAGCGGCTGAAAGAGAGGTTTCTCAGTGCCTCTGCGCTACAACGGAGTGAGGGTAGATGCGTAAGAAGGACAGATTGTCGAGAAGGCAGGACGTCGGGCTTGAGAGGAAAGGGGGGTGGGGGAGGGAGGGAGGGCCGTAGTAGGACGACAGAAATATAGCAAGAAACTCAAAGGATTTCTTTTTTTTTCTTTTTGAGGAGAACACAAATAAATATTGCGATCCGAAAGCTGAAATGGCGTTTCTGCAGAAGGCTGGAGGGGAGAGTTGAAAAAGTGGAAGAGGCAGGAAGAAGGAAGCAGGAAGGAGAGAGAGAAAGCAAAAGAGGAAAGCAGAACGATAAAAAAAACGTTTTCAGTTTGTTACTTTTGTTATATGTTGTGTTTCTTTCGTTTTTCAGCCAAAAAATGAGAAAACACGAGGAAAGCAGGAAAAGGTATATATGATACGCGTGAATGAAGCGAAGAAGGGTTTCTGCCTTCACACACTCACAAACAAAAGATAATAGAGTTAAAGTATGAAGCTACAACAGAAAGAAAAGAAAAAAAGAACACCAGAGGGAGGGGGGGGGCGTCTCTTAATTCACACACAAGGCAAGTGAATTCGTTGAGAGAAAAGTAACTGACCCCTAAGGGGGAAAGGAAAAAGAGTTGGATTACGAAAGAAGATTGTGGTCGCTCACTTGGGGAGGGGAAACGAAAGAGGAAAAAAGAAAACAGAAGAGTTGAAAAAGAGAAAGAGATCAGTTCTCAGAGAACACGGATAGGGCAATATCGCGAGGCCAACACACAACAAGAGGAGCACGTTGTGGGTGACTTCACGACTCCGTAAAAGGACTCAGGGGAAGCAGTTCTCTCTTTCTTTCTTCGACAGTTATGACGTACGCTGGTGGGAATGTAGGAGATGTTGGTTAATGAACACAACGATCCAAGTGACGCTCACGGGGTGAGAAAAGAAAAAAGAAAAAAAGAAAAAAAGAAAGAGAGAAGGGGGAAAAAAGAGAGTTAGTTCTCTCGGTCTCTTTCTTTTGAGTTGTTATTGCTGTTGTTAAAGATGAAAAAAAAAGCGAATTGCGAAAGAAGAAAAAGGAAACAGGAAGGAGTACAAAAAAAAAAGAGGGGGGGGGGAGCACAGGACGTTTACAGGCGGGAAAAGTTAAGATATATATTGTACGTTAAAGGAACTGAAAAGCAGAGAGAAGATAACGGAGAAGGAGAAAAACACAAAAAGCAAAAAACACAAAAACACACACACGCTGAAATAAAACACTGAAGGTGCAAGCGTGGGTAGGCCTCGAACGACTGTTGAACAACAGAAGACAGCGATCGAGAATGACACGTGGGTAGATCAAGGAAAGCACGAAAGTAACGAAAAGAGAGCAGGTAGGAGCAAGAAACTCAGAAACAAAGACAAAAAAAAAGACGTAGGAGAAAACGATAACTGCAGGACGACGAAGGTAAACAGAAAAATAACAATCGGAAAGAAAAAAAAAGGAGAGAAAGAGAGAGAAACTCCACCTGTTGTATACAGTGGCCAAGTGGATGAACACAGGTGCCGTTGGTTCAATGTACTCTTTTTCTTTCTCTCTTGTTTTTTTTTCCCGCGGAATCGACTATCTTGCCACCGTCAACGCTTCCACTGTCTTACTGCACAGAACGTCGAATGCGTCCGTGTCTGTTGAGGAGAAGAAGAAGAAGAAAAAAGAAAGAGAGAGAAGAGAGCACACAGGCGAATTGTCCGAAGAGGATGAAGAAAAGAAGCGTCTCTCTCAGCCGTTATCGTAAGCCCGTCGAGCGTAGCGCAGCTTCGTGAGTAAGCACCCGTTTCGCAGCAAAGGAAAACGAGAGAAAGATAGAGAGA
>JASAOC010001809.1:0-10148 GCA_030849835.1 Herpetomonas samuelpessoai
TCGCCGTGGAGAGGCTTGAAGGGGAACCCGGGGTAGCTGCGGGTAATGGTCTGCATGGTTAATGTTTTTGTTCTGAATATATATGTAATAGGTGAGTGAAAATTTTTAAAAAGTGAGCTGAAATGGATGCGGAAGCGGTGGCAATAACAAGATGGTCTTGAACCGTCTGCAATGGGCTGCGGGGGATATACGTGGACCGAAGGAAGACGTGGCGGAGAGAAAAACGTGACGTTACGGAAAGGAATCATCAGCCCATGATCATTAGGAGCTTTGTGCAAGTTTTCATTTCGTAAGAAGCACCGCACGAAAGGATGGTCATCCCTGATCCGCAGGGCTATCACTTCAACACGTGCAATTGCACGGGTCCACGTCACTGGTTTATTCTTTTGTGAAACATGTACTTCCGTTACCAGTGTTTGAGACGAGGTTTCAATTGCTCAGAAGGTTTGGCAAACATGTAGGGAGGAGACGTCGGACGAGGTACAGTAAAGGAGTTTTTGGAGGAGATGGAGGAAGGGGCGCGGCCGCAACGTGTGTCCACGGAGTTGACCGCGACAAGCCAACGTTACAGCGGCCTGCTCTACACGGATGAGGCAACGGAAATAGTGAAATGCACGACGATAGAAGTCTGGGCAACCGAGAAAGAAACACTTTCCTTAGTGGGAACGAGCAAATACTTTCCTTGGAGAGAGCCCGAGAAGCTTGTGGTTCAAGGGTAAACGAACGGTGGTGAAGCCTCTCATAACACATACCTCATTCGTGGTGGGCTAGCAGACTTGTGCGACGAGACGGTGCTGGGGATGGCCTCACCGACGCCGGCACCACGGACGGCAGCGACGGCTCGCAGGCGGGGTTACTGGGCACGGCATAATAGGCCTCGCGCCGTGACAGACGACCACGCGGTAGCGCTGCAAAGTCCATCTCACTCGTTGGTGGGGCGGACATGGGGTCCTCGAAGGCCGCCAGCACCACCCCCTCAAACACGTAGAAAGGGTCTGCCACCACCTGCGTGTTGCAGAGGACCTCCACCCGTAGGTCGTAGTCGACGTGCAGGCCCGTCGTGCTCATGGTGGGCATGATGTCTTCCTGGACAGGGATCTTGGACAGCGTTGCGACGATGCTTTTCTTTTCCTCGTTGGGTTCAATCTTTGTGGTGGTGTCCTGGGACAGTACAACCGAGGACATGGGCACGTTCGCCTTCACTGTCTGAAAGGTCAGATTCTGCACCAAGCTGAGTCGCACCCCCTGGATCACTTTCCCGGTCGTGTTCTTGAGGACGACACAAACCACTTTGACTTCGTCCTTGTGGATCTCGTAGGACTCCTGTGCTAGCATCATCTTGACCACCAGCTTGCTGCCTCCCGAGCCGCTGCCCGAACCCCCTCCTCCGCCAAAGCAACAGGTCCCCTTACTCACAGCGAAGCGGCACTCTACCACCTTTGCCTCCGCCTTTAGTCTGCGTCCGTGGCAGCCAAGGAACGTGCGATTCGTCGCAATGGGCTGCATGGGCTTCACTGTGAAGTACTCGGACGAAGACGCCAGTAGTTTCTTGGAGGACAAGACGTAGACCTTCACATAGTAGGCCAGGTGCGCCATGCTGTTGCTGTACTGCTGGTCCCGCACCTTGACACCTGTATTGTACGAGGGCGGCACCTCGTCGGGGAGTAGATAGCGGAAGGGAAACGTGAAGGTGCCCTCGGGAAGCGTCACGTAGCCACCTTCGATGGCCGCCAGCATGGACGCTCCGGTGATGGCAAAGGAGCGGTTCAGCTGCGTGTTGGTGCCGTCGGGATCCGCGCGGCCCACAGGTGTGGCAGATCCCTCTGTTGGGCTCTCCAAGACAAACGAATTGTTCGCCGTCGCCAGCAGCGGTGCGTCGTCGTTGGTCCCCGCACCAGGGGAAGGCTGTCGCGATGGGCTTCGGCTGCCTCCATCGTGTGACCGCTTCACCGACAGCAGGTCCCCCACAAGGGTTGTGATTTCACGATAATAGACAAAGTCTTGCGTGGTGATGCCGAATTGCATGCTCTTCGTCTTGGACTGCGAGACGTGGTCGACCATGGCATTCACCCGCTCCCGTCCGACAATTTTTATGTGGATGTTTCGCACAGGAAATGCCTTGAGGACCTCGACGGTCACATGTCCTTCTACGGCGTCTCCGGGGAAGACGGCGGGAGTGGTGATGTGCACACGGCACTTGACAGACGCCGATAGAGACATTGGGAAAGGGAGAACTGGGAGAGGCAAGAAACACAGAGAGAGAGAAAGAGAGAGAGAGAGACGACAGTACAATGAGAAAAAAAAAAAAAAGCAACGCTACGTTGTGTTCCGTGGTCAGTTGTGGACACTCCACTTGTAATTGAACTGTCTACCTAGCTCCGTGAAGTACAGCGGGGAGAAAAAAGTGAGACAATCTGAGAGGTACAGGGAGAGTTACGGATACGGAAGGATAGAGCACTGATGAAGCGGAATCGCAGCTCTTAGGTGCACGTAGAGCGCGGTACCGCCTGCTCGACCTCCACTGAGAGATGAGTGAGCACGTTTCCTGCATCATGTCATCTTTCGCTCGTACTTGAAACGCTTCGTGTGGGCTTACAGTGGGAATAAGAGATATGTACATCGGCCAAAGGTCACTATGAAAGAGGGAAAGAAAAAGAAAAAATTAGCTGTCCCTGCGTCAGACGAGGCCGTGGTACCAGACCACTACCGTCTGTTGAATCGGGTTCACAATAACGTAACAGTAGTTCAAGTTAGAGGGCGACATACCGTCAGATATCGGAAACAGTGCCGGTTTCTTGATTTGACGACGCTGTGTCGACGCATCACCCATTGAAGGAGCCACGGAGACATTCAAACCGGTGATACGGTACACGAGCGAGGTCACCTCAGCTGTGTAGCGCGTCTCTTGCTCTGCACCCTCTGTGTCCTCATCCAGCTGATCCACCGTTCCAGACAACTTCGTCACGGTGGTCGGCTTTGCTAGGATGGACGTCACAAGCGCACGGTAAAGGTCGCGCGCCGCCTGCTTGTACACCGTGAAATCGTCCTCAAACTGATTCATGGGGCCACCGCCCGCGACGAGCCTCCAGACAATGTGGTAAAGAAACTCTCGCCGAGCTTGCGGGGTGAAAACGGCCTGGAGTTCCTTCTTAGACAGCTTTGCACCTTCCCCGTATCCATAATAATCGTAGTCATCTTCTTCGTCATCGTCGCTCTCACTGGTCCCGTCCATACCGCCGTTGCTCACACGCTTCACCTCAGCATCGTCACCATTGTCCAAGGATGAGAGCTTCTTTTGGCTGTGCGCTTGCAGAAACAGGGCACGCACCTCATCGGCCACCACCACATCTCTGGGGAGGAGTTCCTCCACCCGCTTCACGACAGGCATTGGCAGCAGCACGGGCGCCCCATGGCTACCGTCGCCTCCCCCTTGCGGAGAACGAGGGTCCTCCACCATGCGGACGATATTGGCATTTCGGAGCGGTGGGTCAAAGCGGGAGAGGTCTGTCCACAGGCAATGGAGCTTCTCATAATGTACAAGTGTCCTTTGCTTCGTTGATGCGCCAGAGACACCCATCACCAGAGCAGACACCATCTGGTCCGCTGAAGGAACCCGTACGCTCCCATTGACGTGCTGGAGTGTAGCCAGAAAGCTCTCGTGGGTGAAGAGGGTATTCAGAAGGTCCGTTGCCAGGCCGTCATGAAAACGCAGCGCGCCAGCTGCTATTGGTGCAGACTTGCCTGCTGTCGCCTCTTCCCCACTCTCGGAAGCAGCGGAGTCGCTCTTGCCAACCCTGTAGTTGAAGCGCTGCAGGAGGCAACCACAGTTGGCCGCTCCAGAGACGTTCACACCCCACTTCCTCAACAGCTCCACAAGCTCCTGTGCGGGCTGCTCTCTGGGATGGCTGTCACTACTTGTGCCGCTGGTCGTGTGGGAAGGGCTTGGCGCGCCTGTCAGGGTGTCCGCCCCAGTAGCGGACAGCGTCAGCACAAATTGTTCGCCTGCTAGCATGGTGAAATACGGCACGCTGCCCTGTGAGGTAAGTTCTGGTGTGTGAAGAATAAAAGCCTCGGCGTCTTTCAAAAAAAAAAGTAAAGGAGGGATCTGGAACGAAGCATAAGAGGAATGCAGCATGCAATGCTGTGGTTTGGGATGCACGGCCCGCATGATCAAACAGACGATGGAGTCAGTGAAGCACAACGGTAGTCTTCACCCCGCAGTGTCGACGGGAAGCGTCCCAAACAGAGGAAGCAGTGTTACTCCCTCTGCCGTGAAGACAGGGAGGACGTTGCGGAAGTCTGCCGCAGCCCGTGCATCATTCCTTCGCTGCATATGATTTACCAACATGGAGAAACCCATTGACATACACAACAGAATCAACACTCGAATCAAAAAGAAAAAGAGCACGATGGGAGCTGTAGTGCACACACTACGCAGACCCAACGAAGAAGCCCAGAAACACAACCACAAGCACACACCCGATCGCACCTCATCCACAAACGTACATGCGAGAGCATCCTCGTCACCGGTCAAAGACAAGGTTGAGAGCGAGGGAGAAAACAAGAAACAACACGAGACACCAAAGAGAATGGAGGTCGGAACCCAGTAGCGTCAAAATCAAATGTGCGACAACAGAGGCCCTAACAACGTCACTGTATATTTACACAAAGGACTTCTTCTCCAAGAAGCGCTTGAGAAAGAAGAGCTGAAAGCCAGACATGGCCACCAGTGCCACCACCTGAAAGATGGACCACAGCAGGACCCGCTCGTTCGCGTCCTCCACGGTGCTGCGGTGGTTCTTCTGCTGGGTACGGAGCGAGATCTGCAGGGTTTGCAGCCTCTGCATCGCCTTGGACAGCTGCTCCACCTTGGTCTCAATGGGGTCCAGCTGGCGCACCGCAGCCGCCACGTTGTGGTTGATGTCGTGGCGGAAGTGCACGTTGGCGCGCACCATGGTGAAGGTCGAGGCAGAGTTATCCAGCTGCACGGTCACGGCAAGCGGGGCGCTGGTGGCCTCCATCGCATGCACCCCTTCCGTGGCCTCGGCGCCAAAGTCCTTGATCACAGAACCACCGGCGGTGAGGATGCGGACGCCGAGATACTGCTCGTCCATCACGTGGAACTGAAACGTCAGGAGGGTCTCGCTCGCGATAGGCTCAGTCATTTCGAAGATTTCTCCCGCGCCAACCTCCACCATAAGCGCGGTGGCAGGGACTGCTGTGAGCACCAGGCAGCAGGCAGCCGCCAGCGTGAGGAAGCTGCGCATCCAACGAGAGGCGTGGCTTGTGCGTGCCATTGATCTTGATGTCTCACACAAGTGAATTGACGTGTTTGTTGTAATATGACTCAACAGATCGTAATGGAGGAGAAGATGGTGCAATAAAGACGACAAAAGATCCACTAACAGACTTAGTGTAGAACAACGGAGATATAACTACGATAGCCACGAAGCAGTGTAAAGAGACATGGAGTAGGAAGACATTTGCAGTAATGACATCCTCTGAATCGGTAAGATAGCAAAGGCAGCATATACTGTACTGACCTGTAACCATCTGCTTCAGTTGCTTATTCCCCTGCGACCTGGTCAGTAGCCTCTGCCGGATCATCGATGCTTCTTGGGGGTTGTTGATATCTTTCGTCGTTGGCGGGTGCTGACAGAGGCAGCAGGAGATAAACAGAAGCGAATAAAAATAAAGAAACAAAGCAGCGAAACAAGAGCGCGGGCACCCATTGATACCCTCTTGGAGGCAGTCCAACAGGTGTCATTACTCTTTCTTCTCTGCTTCCAAAAGAAAAAAAATATACGGTAGTGAATAACGATGGAAGACGTAAGAAAATAAATGTTGTTTCTGTTCAAGCAAAGGGTTTTTGCCGGGGATGCCCCTCCCCCCAGTGTTTTGAGCGTTCAAACGCGTACGCCAGGAATAAGCATCTGTGATTTACCCACACGATCCGTTTACATGGCGCGCCACTGCTAGGCCATCAGGGTATCATGTACAACGCCGTAATGCATCTTCAAACCGATCTTGAAGCATTCCTCATCCAGTTTGAACTTGGGGTTGTGGTTGGCGTACGTGCACTCAAGCGCTTCGTTATACGACCCTATCCCGCAATAATTCCCGGGGATCCGCTCCTGGATGAACGCGAAATCATCGGCCGGCTTCATGGCATAGGTTTGGTAAACAGTGTCCTTCTCTCCATGCGAGAGCGCCGACTTCGCAGCTCCTTACGGTTCAGTGAGGACATGTGCGTCTGAGGAGAGTGTCTGTGACTCTGTTAGTGGAGACAGTTGGGTGAGAAATGAGAGGTAGTTTCTGTGAGTTTCCTATATAGAACACAATGGTAGCGTTGAGAAGGTTGTGTCTTTTTAAGAGGGCTATATCCCTTGGAGAAGATACAGTGGGAGAGCGAGTCTGACGTCGAACCGAACGGAAGCGGCGGGGGCCCAAGGAGGAGATGGACAGTGATATGTGGAGACGTTGCATGAAGAACGATGGGCCGTTAGCATTCAAAGGTTCTCCTTTAGAAATGGCCAGCATTGAGTTGCTTTGGTGACGTGCGTTTCTCTTCAAGGTGTCCGACCGGTATCTCAGGAAGAAGGAAACTTAAGTAACGGCCACGCGTAGGTGAAGAAGCGTTTTCCTTTTCTGCTTCGCGCAAATACAGCGGCGCGGAGATGACAAGGACCATCAACGGCAAAGGAAAGTGTGTGTGTCTGAAACCATCTTTTTCTTTGTGTGTGTGTGTAGGGGGTCGACAAGGTGAAAAAATTATCCCAAACATAACTGTCTCCTTTCAGACACAGATCTGGTGAGAAACGAAATCGAAACACAATCGCTCACAATAAGGGGAAGAGTTGGAGAGCTAAAGCACGAATAATAATAGTAAGAATGAAAGACTTATGTAGTCAAAGACGCCTTGTCGACAACGTGGATCGACGAGGCCACAGAGACCTTTGACCGAACGTGCCCCCACGTCTCTCATGTGGCAGTTGTAAACATAGCGAAGAAATAGCGTTTTGGATGTACGTGACGGAGTACGTTCCTCCGACGTATGGGATCGAATTGGGGGAAAAGAAGTAAGCGAGGAAGGAATCGTAAAGCAAAAGCGGTCGCCATCAGCATCGGGGCTCGGTAGCTGTACGCTTGCTATGGAAGGAATACTACGCCAGTGGCGTAGGAGCCATAGACAGTAGGTAAAGCTGTCTGAGCCAGCCGAACCTTGAAGCCCTCGGAAGAAACTTGAGAGTTAGGACATCAGCGTCTCGTGAATGATGCCGTAATGCAACTTGATGCCAGTCTTGAAGCACTCCTCATCCACCTTAAACATGCAGTTGTGATTGGCAACCGTGCAGCCGTTACTCTCATTGTACGAGCCGATTCCAGCATAGTTGGAGGGCACTTTCTCCGCAAGAAAGGCGAAGTCGTCAGATGCCTTCATCGCAGAAGGCAGGTAGACCATATCTTGGTCCGTGTCAACAATCGCCTTGGCAGCAGCCTCGGCCACATCATACGCGGCATCGTTATTGATGCACATGGCGTAGCCAGGCTTGAACTCAAGCTCGTACTTCGCTCCCGCACTCGCCGTCACCCCAGCCACCACCTCCTCGATGTACTTCAGGGCCTTCTCGCGGACTTCGGGAATGCCACAGCGCAGTGTCCCTTTCAGGATCACACCGTCTGCAATCACGTTGTAACCATCGCTGGAAGAGTGAATAGACGCAACCGTCAGCACCGGCGCACCGTTAGAAGGAAGACGGCGTGTGACCATGGTCTGCAGTGCCGACACGACCGCCGCAGACACCGCCACAGGGTCCACAGCCAGCTCTGGCATCGAGGCGTGGCCGCCCTTCCCGATGATGCGAATGCAGTAGTTATCCGCGCTGTTGAACATGACACCTCGGCGCATCATGACGGCTCCTGTGTGGCCATTCTTCATGGGAAGAATGTGCTCTGCGAAGGCCATGGTCACACCCTCATGGCACCCCGCCTTCAGCATGTCCTTCATGCCGCCAGGAGCCACCTCCTCGGCTGGTTGGAACAGGAACCGCACCGTCCCGTCAATCTTCTCAACTTCTGCAAGGAGCAGCTTCACAGCACCCAGCAGCATCGCAGCATGGCCGTCGTGCCCACACGCGTGACTCACACCCTCATTCTTGGATTTGAAGGGCACGTCCTGCGCCTCAGGGACCGGGAGCGCGTCAATGTCCGCGCGCAGCAAGATGATCTTGTCACTGTTTCCTTTCTTGCCCTTCAGGTCCGCCCACAGCCCGTTGGGAAGGGGTCGGTGGACGGCCAGCAGCTTTCCTTCAGGGTCGAGTTTCTTGAGCTCGCCCTCAATGTATGCCGCAGTCTCAGTTTCCTTGTAACTCAGCTCCGGGTGTTGGTGAATGTGGCGGCGCCAGGCAACCACCTGCTCAAAGATGCCGTCGACCTTGGCGTCAAGCTCCTTCTTGTTGAGAGCGGGCATTCGTTCCTTTTTTATTCCTGGTGCGCGTTTGTGTTTGTGTTTGTGTTTGTGTTTGTGTAGACAAGGTAGTTCGTGAGGAAGATAACCTACAGCGCAGTGGGAGAATATAGGGAGACTAAAAGAGAGAGGAAAGTGAGAGGAGGGAACAAGAAGCAGTATTCCAACTGCGCCTCTTCCGACACGTGTGGCCGCTCCTCTCCTCATCGCAACATGGAAGCTCTGCGCTGAAGCAACGACTGATGGTGCGTGTTCTCCTCTTCTCTCGTTCTTTTTTCTTCGGTCTGTGTGTGCGTGCGTGTGTGTGTGTCGGAGTGGCAAAAGAGTGCAAACGACAAGAGAAGTGCATTGCCCTTCCTTTCGTGTGAGCAGCTTCGGGGCAAGGCAGGAGGCAGGGCGGGTACGCATTCGCCCCTGAGGTCTACCAGGCACACAAGTGTAGGCGCTGAATTTTCATGGGGTGGCGAGGTGTAACACAAGAAAAGCGGAAGCCTTTGTGCCACAACACATACACAGAAGAAGAAAAAAGGGAAGAAAAGGGAATCAAAANGAGGGGAAAATATTATCGGTTGCCTGTCAAATGCGTTGTGTCTGCGAAGAAAGGCCCAGGGGTCCCCTCGTGTTCCCACTCGGTAGGAGACATGTGGGGTTTTTCCCATCTGCATGACACACATGGCGGGCCTCGCCACACACGCTGGCGCGCTCATAGGATTTGAGAATAGCGACTCACAGAGTGGTGGACAGCGGTGAACACTATCCGCTACCCGCTACACACCTCAACTAAATCATGAGTGCTGCTCAGATTGGCTGGAGAAGGAAATGAAAAAGAGAAAAAAGGTCGTGGTGTTCACCACGCGAAGACATCAAAAGATCTACTTGACCACAGAGACGCTTCCTCAATTATGAGGGGATACACAAAGACAAGGATGGTGCAGTGGCCGTCTTGTGGAGGAAACAATGCAAAAAAGAGAGAACAGATATCTCTTGTGTGTCTGAGAGAGAGGGAGAGAGGCTGAAAGGAGTAGAAGAGTACTTTGAATAGAGGGAAGATACGGAGAGGAAAAGAAAGAGAGCTTCTCTTACGCGTGTTGCGCGCTAAGCGAGTGGGACGGTGGTGGACAGCAAGCTCCATCCACGAGAGCTTACGCGCCTCCAGCGTGGCGCACTCGACGGCAATCACGAGAGGAGAATAGTGAAAAGAAAAAGTGGGTGGATAAGAGCGACTTCAAGGGCCAGAGGTGAATCATCAGTGTCAGAGCTTCTCAGACCACACGTGGCCTTACACAACAATATGCCCCGATGAAATCCAGCGGCTGTTCGCGTCAAGTCCCTTGTCCGTGTAACGTAAGCTCTACGCAGTAGAGAAAGAAACGACTGGGGGAAAGAAATAAACGTGTGGGGAGGGGAACGAGAATGAACGGGTGAAAGAGGAAAATAAACGGTGATTTTGATGCAAGAAAAACAAAAAGAAATGAAACAATGAAAGCAAGTGAGTCAATGAACTCTCCTACGTGGATAGATAAAGAGAGAGAGGGACGGGGAGAGAGAGAGAGAGCTGCACGTCTCCCAGCTGCGAGGAGCTGAGAGAAGAAATAGAGAATAAATAGAGACGGCACTGCGGAGAATGTGCTACGCGATCAGAAGCTCATGGATAATGCCGTAGTGGAGCTTCGCCCCCACC
>JASAOC010001810.1:0-10189 GCA_030849835.1 Herpetomonas samuelpessoai
CGGCGCCTTCGCCGTCGAATCCGTCAAGCAAGTCCCCCACGTCCCCAGCACCGCCACCAGACGCCGTCAAGGCGTGCTGTGCGCGTGCTACGTGGGACGCGTCAGCGGCCTCGTCCCAACTGTCTGTGGCTGCGTTCACCACCTCGCTTGCTGCAGCTGAGGTGTCAGGAGCAGGTGGAGGAGGGGTCACGGTAATACTACCGCCAAAGGCGGCGAGCGCTGCCTGCAGGCCATTGCTCAGCGTTGCCGTGAGGAGGCGCACGGACTCCGCCTCCTTTTCACCCGCCTTTCCATGCGACACAACCGACGCAGCTGTCAGGGCCACACTCAGCACCCGCTGCACCGCGTGCTGCACGCTGTAGAGGCGCATGACGTCGACCAAAGAGGCGCCACCACGGCCAAACCCAGCGCCGCCCATGCCGCCACCACCACCCATGTCTGCCCCGGAGCCGAGGGCAGCGAGCTCCGTTTGACGGTGCTGCTGAAGCGTCAGGTAGCGCTGTAGGTAGGCCAGCAATGTGCTGATGGTGTGACGGAATAAGGCTGCGGCCACGACCGCCGTCGGAGTCGGCGCTATGGCAGACGAAGAGAGGTGAGCGTGCTGCTCTGCACCCCACAGCACTTCCTCCGCGTAGGCAAGGACCGTCGTGAGGAGGGAGGCTGGCACGGTGCTGCCGCCATGCCCGCGCCCCAGTTCCCGTGCAAACGTCGTGCCACCTGTCGTGCCAGCACCCAAACCGCCTTGCCCCTGTGCGCGGCTTTGGTGCTGCTGCTCATCCAGCACGGCCCCTAACGGCCCCAGCAGCCCTTCCACGGTGCCCTTGATCTCCTCCGAGATGTGCTCGACCACCCCCTCGTGCAGCTCGCTGCGCAGCACTGTCATCTGCGCTCGCAGCATGCACACAAGACAGTCGAGGGCTGCACGCTGCATCGCCTGCTGTCGGGTGTGACCAATGGCCAAGGGATCGCTCTCTGCGTCTGCGGTCAGGCCTGCCGTAGGTGCTGGCGCACTCAGCCGCTTCGCGATGCCCAGCCGCAGCGCCGAGAGCTCACTACGAATGGAGGCCTTGGCGGAGGTCGCCTCTTCGTCCTCGGCCTCGTTCTTGCTCCCGTTGGTGCGCACACCGTACGCGGTGACAGTTGCCATAGGGTAGAAACAGGCGAGCGCGCTGGCGTAGGTGCAGAAGAGCGTCGGATTCGCCACCGTCGACAGCTCATTGAAGAACATGGCGAGCATCAGGTGATCGTCAAGGGCGAGGGCGTCTTCGCCTTGCTTGCCAGTCCTACGAAACGACGTCAGTGAGCGACCGATAGCCTCCATGATGGCCTGCCGATAGAGACTTTCCTCTCGTGTGTTATACGCATCCACGAGGGTGTAGAGCGCCTCTTTGATGTCTTCTCCGGAAGATGCCGCGTGCAGGACGGTATCAAGTCCGTGGAAGCTGACAGAAGCATTTGCCTCACAGGCACGCTGCACAGCTTCCAAGAAGGAATCCATCTCCGTCGTCGCTCGGTCAAGGACGAGTCAAGTGGGGCACAGAGTCGTCAACAACAGACTTGACTAGAGAATCCACAAAAAAATACTAATTTTTTAAAGTTCTTCGAATTATTTAAGAAAAACATGAGACAACGTAACGAGCGGGTGCGACAGATTGCTGAGGGCATAGAGAGTGCAAGCACCTCCCTTCACAACAGCGCATACGTCCTCACAAACCGTTTATTAGAAGTCTATAGTCGAGCCTAACGGCACGTTAGGGTGATCGCTGGAAATACTCTTAGACGGCTTCGTCATTGGTGTGTGGGTCACCTACAGGAGAAGACAACGCTACGGATGTCCCGTGTGGCGTACCCTGCCGTCATGTTCTCCGCCATGCGTTCACCTCATTCCCTTTCTGTGGTATCTTAATGGGGGCTTCAGCAAGAGCAAAAACAAAGGAAATAGAAACATGAAGAAAGGGCAACACATCAAAATAGCAACCGCAAACATTTTTGATTTTCATTTTTATCTTACGAGATCGAAAACAGGAATAGAGGGAGGAGAACCTGTTGAAGTCATACCAATAGGAAGACAATATGCGTGGAATATGAAGGCCCCAGGGGCCGTGTGTGGAGTAGCACAGACACAAGCAAAAGAGAGGAGACCACGGACAAGGCCCCCACCAGCAAGACACATTAGAAGAGAAAGCAGAAAGTGGCAATAGAGGCACAAGCAAGAGGAGGGGGAACGCAGAAATCTTTCCCGGCAATGGTAAACCGAATGAGTACTTCGCACCAATCCTTTTTAATTCACTTCACGACGTGACGGCCTGCTCCATCACCACAGACGCGTCAAGCTCCACCCCAACATTCTCATCGGGGAAGTCAAAGAGGCTCTGGGTCACGGCAAACCACCGTTCGCCCATGGTCAGCCAGCCGTCGCCGTGGTACGGCACACGCGTCATTTCGGGCAGCTGCATAATATACTCGAGCTCCATCTCTGGCAGCGGGTTGCGAGGCGGTGGGGGCAGACGGTGTGTAATGTCCCACTTGCTGGCGTAGTGGTACCACAGGGCGGCACGGCTGCGCTTCTGCGCATTCGGCACCCGCGGAGGCGGCGGCGGAGGAAAGAAGTTCGCGTGGAAGTGAAGGAGGTCGCTGAGGATCTCGCTATCGGTCTTGGGCCGTGGGTGATGGGGTCCCGTCATATAAGGCCCTGCAGGGCTGGCATAGGAGCCCATGGGTGGCTGCTGTTGCGACATAAAGTGGGAAGGGACGGCGTTTGGCGACGCGTAACCGTTGGGGCCAGCCGTCACGTGGAATCCGCCGCCTCGGTTCGACGGGTGGGCCGGGGCATACGGCTGAGAGGCGGGTGCCCCAGGCCTGGCGTTGGCACCTGTTGCTTGCACATTCCAGCCACCGGTGCCACCCCCCTCCGCGACGCCCATCCAGTTGCCGTTGGGGTTGGTGTTGGGGCTGTAGCCCCTTTCGCTCATGGGTGCGGCAGTGCTCATGCCGAATCCCTGTCGCATCTGTGGACCGCCGCCCATGCCGTACGGATTGCCTGCACTGCCTCCGTAGCCACCACGCGTCCCATAGCCTTGAACGCCTCCTGGCTGCTGCAGTTGCTGCTGCTGTGGTGGTGGCATTTGAGCAGGCTGGGGCGGGGGCTCACTGAGGTTCGGGTAGTTGCGGTGTGCGCTGTTGGTACCGTAGATCACCGTTTCCTGGCCAGCTTGATCGTGAAGGTGTGGCTGCCCTTCCTTGATGTACGCCAGCAGCGAGGTCATGGAAAGAGGCAATCCAGCCGAGGCAATAATGCTCTGCGCCACTTGCTTGTCCTCAAGCGTGGGGACAGCGTGGGCCGCAGCAGCACCCGCAGCAGGGGCAGTGGGTGGACGGACGTTCATGGGGTTGGGGTGCCCGCGGTGCTCTGTAACGGAAATGCCTGTTGTCGTCATGCCGCTGCCAGTACCACGCGACGACTCCCCGACGCCCTCCTGCACGGTGAAGTAGGTGGGCTGCATGGCGTAGGGCTGGTGCGTGGCAGGGCGATGGCTTGACGCCGCGGTCGCCGTGACGGCGTTGGTGGAGAAGGGGCCTCCTGCAGAAGGATTCGGGACAGTGCTGTCGTAGGATCCAGCCTCAACACCCAAGGCCTCCAGCGCCGCCGCCGCAAGCGCAGCCGCTGACGCCCGGCCGTCCTCCTGAGGGTTTCCGTGTTCTTGGGGCCAGGCTCCCTCCGGCACCGCGCCTTCGAACGCGCCCGCAGCTCCCTCGGCAGCCGTGTCGTCCAGCAGTGGGGAAGCTGTCGCAGACGCCCACACCTCGCTGCTCCGACCGTAGCCCGTCAGCGGCGTTTGAATCGGCTTGGACTCGGCTGATCTGCCATTGTCTTCCCACACGCTTGAGCCCGGGGCGGCCCAGTCGATTTCTTGGCCAATAGCAAAGAGACGAGCCGGTGTGCGCACCATGCCAGGCAGCAGGCTGCTTTCCCGCTGCATACCAGGCTCGGGGTCCGCCTCCGACGCCGGCTTCACGCTGATCTGAGGAGGCCGCTGGGATCGGTCCATGACGTCAAGAGCTTGCACAGGAGTGTGTCGGGGGTGTGGGTGAACTTTTTTTTGTGTGTGTGTGTATGTGTGCCCTTCTGAGAAACAATAACTAAACGGCCGCAACAATGCAAACGAAACCAAAAATGAAAGGAAATCCGTCACCTGGCAAGTGAACAATAAACTGTGAGCAGAGAAAAAGGGATGGTGTGAGGCGATTGTGCGAGGATTCTGGAACCGAGAGAGGTCTTTTCGTACGCTGAGAGCATGCGATATGGACTGTGGGGCCTATGAAACGTTCTCCTGTCCCACCCGACCGTGTCGTTATGCATTCAAGAGTTTGGTGAGACAGCACACAGCCTGGTGAACGACCTTACAGGTTTCCCTGTCTTTCAAGCATATGCTTCTTTGTGGTATAGGGGTTTGAATACTCTTAATCGTGCAGTTAGTCCATGACGGAAATTGTTAGTTTTCAAAAAGGGAAACGTGAAGTGAGAAGAAGTGCCAGCGCCTCCTAGAGTTTTTCGTTTAACCTTCTAGCGTGCAATCACCGTGGAAGACATCATAGACACAGCCTCCGAAGCTGACTTCACAGCTGTAAGACGCTCATCGATGTGGCGCGGCCCTGGCAATTGGCGCTTGTGACGTACGTAAGCGTCACCGCACCGTCCTCCTTGTCAATGTGGACACCCCAGGAAAAGATGATGGCATTCGAGTCGAGCGAGAAGAGCGTGTCACGGACCTTGTTGAGTGACTTGACACGGCTCACGTGGCGCAGTGGATTCTTCTTTTTCACTTCAGCATCCATGCGGATAGGAGTAGCGAGGAGGGCTGCCGCCTCCGCACGAACCGCCTCAGGGTACACAACCTTGACGGGCTTCAGAGAGCAGGCCTCCGTTGCGGACGGTGCCTCGTCTGTCAGGTGCGCGTAAAGGATCTGCGCGCTCTCATTCCCTACCAAGATCGTGTCCTCATCGAGGAACGTGACCGAGTGGATCTCCTCCTGCGGTTGCGGTGGCTGGCTCAGCCGGATGGCGCGGATGGGTTCCATGGTGGTGCTGGAGTACGCCACGAGGGAGAAGCGCGCCTGGATAAGAAAGCGCGTGCCAGCTGGGGAGAAGACCACCTTGATGGGCTCCTCCCGGGCGAATAAGCGGGCGAGGGGGTTGGCTTCGCCAGAGTCCTTCTTGGTGTTCTTGCGTGCACGTTTCTCTGACTTCTCTTTCTCACCGCCATTCTCCGTGTCTTCAGATTCACCTTCAGAGGACTCCGAAGACGCCTCATCGTCTTCCTCCTCCGCCTCTTCCTGTGTAGCGACTACCGGGGTGTACTTCCACTTTGTGAGCAGCCGACCCTTGGACAGGTCCAACACCGCGACACTGCGGTCCGCCCCGACAGACACCACCAGCGCGCCGCCACTGCCTGGGTGGATCGCGAAGCTGACAAGGCCCTTCTCGTGCACCGAGAGTGAATTGCTCACGGACCAGTCACGGCAGCGGTAAACGAGCAGCGAGCCATCCACACAGCCACAGAGCAGATACTGGGAACCACTCGTGAAGCCCAGGCACAGCACCTCGCACGGGGGTGTCAGGCTGCCAAGGTCCGCCAGCCGCACCGGCATCGTCTCTCCTGCCGCCTGCAGTTTTGCCCGCTGCACCGCCGTCAACTTCTGCTCTGCCTTGTTGGTGAAGAGGAACACACGTTCGTCCGCACCGCAAGACGCGACGTAGCGGTCTGTCACGGCGACATCATTGACGTTGCCCACATGGTGCTTGATAGCGAACTTGAGGTAGAACTTTTCCTTCTTGAGAACCAGGCCCGCCATCACGGCGTGGTAGTTGCCAACCACCAGAAGCGCGCTGCGGCACGGGCCGCGCTGGGCGGAAGGGGCTGGCTTCGACGGTGCCATGGGAGAGGTGGATTCCCCCGGTGCAGAGCGCGCTGCCTTCTTGGACTTGTTGTTGGCTACTGCAACCATTGCATGCCCATCCTTCTTATCCGAAGAGCTACTACGAGAACGCTTCATGAGTGACGAAGAAAGATGCTGTGGTGTGACAGGGTGCAATAAGAAAAGCGCTGACGCACTAGGAACGTGCACTTGGCAAAGATGAATTGCTGTGAATGATCGAACTTGCGTTACCAACAGTTAAGGCAGAGAGAGGACGAAGATGAGCGTTGGCCATCATGAGCAGAAAAACTACCGTAAAGTACGGAAGCAAGTACTGCTTCACGAGGTGCATCCTTGCAACAGCGAGCAGGAGCAGCTCGAACACCAGTCTACGAGGTATGGCGATGCACCTTCTCCTCGTTTGATTTTGAAAAAACTGTGTCATGAGTGACAGCAGGGGGATGTCACCAGCGGCTATCCACCCTCCCTGACATTGCTGTATTCACAGACGCAGGACCAGGGGAGGACCTCATCCCATCACCAAGATTTCCGCCCAAGGGACTGAATCCATTATTCATGAACGTCTGTTTGAGTGATTATCGAGTTTTCATTTGTGAGATCAGGAAAATGTAAAGAAGATTGCGTTAACGTGAGTGAAGGGTGAAACAGTTCTATCGGTGAAGGCTGTGTTACACAGAAAACAAGCAAGAGAGAGAGAGGTTGGGATATTGCGAGTTGATAATAGTGGGGAGGTCGCTGAGATCCTGTTTGAGCATAACGTGACGTTTTTTTTTTTTGGGGGGGGGGCCTTCTTCTCAAGGTCTCAAGAGAGAATACTCAATGCAATGACAAAGGTCCTTTTCAGGGAAGACCATTCGCTTTCCGGGATGTTCTAAGGGACGAGCCAGTCAGAAGGTAAGAAAAGGCAGAAGGGGAAGCGTCAAGGACCGGAGAGTCGTCGGAGGACAGGGATGAGGGGAAGATGAGGTAGTGAATGCAAGATAGAGATACAAAGGAAAAATGCACGAAAATGAAATGTGAATACACGGAAACTTGGGAGAAAAGGGAGAGGCACATACAGGAAGGAATATAGAAGGACGACACGAATTCTTAAGAGTGCGTGGTGCCACCACAATACCTGGTAACGATGGGGAAGCTAACTAGTAATGCAGTAGAGGACTGTATCCTCACCGTAGATATGTGTAGCGCCATTTTTGCCGTTTACAGAAAGATAGCTGACAGACAAGGGTGAGAGAAGACGATGAAGATGCCTTTGAATGCAAAAAGTTCAAGCCTTGCCACCTTTCTGTGCGTTTGTGGTGGTGGTTGCTGAGAGTGAGGTGATTCTGTTGCGTGTGATGCGATTCGCATCTGTGCTTCGAAGCGACACGCAGAGAAGTGCTGTGTCCCAGCAAAAGATAAAAAAAGTAGAGAAACATCCGACGGTGGCGGAGCTCGTAGAGTTACGTATTTCATAAATATTTTTGAGTCTGGAAACAAAACGGTGAAGAAAATGGGAAAAACTAAATCAACGGGAAGAGGTGATAAGAAGGGTTACGGTATAGAGCTGCTGCTGCTCCTAAAAATAGCGCTGTGGGGTGGGGGAAGAGGAAGAGAACAAAGAAGGAGAGACACGCACGGTGAGGAAGAATCCTAAAAGAATCCGGAAAGATAAAGAAAGCAATCGCGCGGAAAGGGGGAAGAATACACTTTAAAACAAAAAAAAAACATGCCAGGAATGATCATGAGAAACAATGAGCAACGCGACTGGCTTTCATATTTTTTCAAAGGTATATGAACAGTTCCACGAGGTATATAGGATGAAGAGGAAAATAAAGGAGGTGCGCAAACGCGGTTTGTGGAATAAGAAGCCAGTTACTTCATGAAAAGGCAGAATAAGAAACAAACACAAAGGACAGGGGAACGTGAATGAAGCGGGACACCGGTTCAGGAATCAAGAAACAGAAGGAAGCGTGTAACAGATACAGAGAATCATATGCCTCGAAGACACTACGAAAGGCTTAGGGGGTGTTAGTACACGAGCTACGTTACGCACGGAGGGCAAGTGCGCTTCCTCAGCCCTCGCTTCTGCCAAGCCGACAGTGAGCAAGCAGAGCGTACCAACGTGCAACTCTCAGAACCTCGAGAATTCCGCGTTACCCATCACCAGCAGCTTTGGTGCCCTCGCTACTAGTGCCCGGGATGCTATCACCATCTTCGTCCTCCTCCCAGCCTCCTCGAACACGGGAGAAGAACGGCTGCGCAGGTGAAAACATGGTGTCACCATCAATCATGCCGTCGGACCGTGTCGCCGCCACGGTCTGCGCTGTAGACGACGACGGAGGTGGCGTACCACTCAGCTTCTCTGCTATTTTGGAGTGGCTAACCGATAAGACCGCGGTGCTGCCTTGAGAAACTGTGGCTGCCGCGCGACGCGACGGCTCTGTTAACGAGGCCGAGTCACCAGATCGATCTGCTGCTGCCGCTACCGTCGAGCACACAGACGATGGTGCCGAGTGCGCCAAGCTGCCCGAGCTCCGTGACTCCTGTCGGCGCTGTGACACGGCAATGCGAGGACTGCGGGAGACAGGTGGAGCATCTTGGTTGGCAGCGGCATTGGGGTCCTGGTACGCAGCCCGTGCTGTCTCCGCATCAATGCGATTCACACCCTCCGCGTACGGTGTGTCGGCTGCGTCGTACGGGTCGTCTCGCTCAGCTGTCATGTCGTCGCCAGTGTCAGGCTTGGGGGACGTGTCTTTGCTCTCCTCATTGCGTTTCGCGGAGGCTGCCAGCACGTCACTCCCCTCCTCGTCCTCTGTGTAGCGACTCTGTGTGACAGCAGACCTTGTGCCGGCCTTGCTTCCTGTGACCCGCGTTGCGGTTTCTACATGACCGCTGAGAGCATCTGCCGTGCCGGTCGAACGGCTTGAGCGGAAGTTATTTAAAATGTCCAGCTCCGCCTCTTCTTCCTCCCCATCGTCGGCACCGCTGTCAAGGTTGTGGAAGGTACCGGTGGAGGCCATTGGGTCCACGTACCGGGTGCGACTCTGTGCAGTCGTGGCGCTTTGTTTTGAAGCGTCAAGCACACCGGTGAAGTAGCGCCGTCGCGTGAAGAGACTGTCCGCAGGTTGCTCAGGAGGCGGCCCAACGGACAGACGACGGGACGGTGTTTCTTCTTCTTCTCCCATCCCTGACTTCTCCGCATTCGACGGAGGAGGGCTCGCGTCCTCATCTGTACGACGCTCCCCTCCCGCCTCCCCATCTGTGGCGCCATTCGCCACAGCGGCCTTCAGCTGAGGGGAGCCGGCCATGGCCCGAGGAACACCGACGGGCAGTGCCAGCCTCGGCGTGGTGCCTTCGCTGTCCGCCAGGCACCGCGGGCTCAGTTGCTGCGAATCGGCCACGTCAAGCAGACAGGACGGGCAGGAGTTGCAGCCGCCTGGTCCGCGTGCGACGCTCAGAGACTCGGCCGACGTGCACACCGCATTGCCCGTCGCACTGACGCCAAAGAGCATACCGCTTGTAGGACCGCTGGTGAGGCTGCTGTTCGGGTTCACGGCGGTTTGACCGTAGAAGGTCGATGGACTGCGGCCGTCCGAGCCGCTGTACCCTTGCGGGTTAGGAAAGTGATGGGGCTGCTGAGGGGAGGTCTGCTGTTGCAGAGGTCCTTGCTGCGACGCCCCACCATGCGTGAAGCCCAAGCTGTCCGTGCGTCCGTGTGCACAGGCACCAGAGTCCCCTTCCTGATAGAAGCTATTCGCGTCGTTACTGTAATAAGAGCTGGGACGGTACAGGCTGCGCGGACTGTTGCACATGCTCTGGGCACTGATGCTGGCACGAGGGGTGAAGCGCGGCCCTGTCGTGAAGGGCGTGCCGTACTGCACGGCGCCACCATTGTGAAGAGCCCGTGGCACACCATGGAAGTTGTCGTCCTTGCGGGAGAGGTGACAGCGACTGAGGGATGTGGCAGTGCTCGTGTTGGTGCGGGGTGATGGGTTGCAGGACCCACTGTTGCTGTTGGTCGTGCTCATCATGGTGAAGGGTGCGCCACCGCCGTAGCCGTACATGTAGGGTGCGCCGCCACCGTACATGCTGCCCGCCGCGGGGGAACCACCGCCCATCGACACAGGAGTAGGGAACGTCCCAGTCGGAAATGCAGGAATCGACGTTGTCACTGTGGTAGGAGCCGCAGCCGAGCCCACACCGCTCGTGGCGCCGCTGGACTTGATAAGAGAGCCGTACCGATTCGGTGGGGACGAAGGTGGGAAGAGCT
>JASAOC010001811.1:0-10252 GCA_030849835.1 Herpetomonas samuelpessoai
CGGCCTCTCGCTGGATGTGGAAGGAAACGTCTCTTCGGACGGCGTCGGTGGCATGGTAATGGTGGTAGTAATAGTACTCGAAGCACGTTCCTTACGAATTCTGTTGGTTTGGCTTGTTTTGAAAGGGTGTTGTCAGCGCAAAGCGGCGCGTAAATGTTTGCGTGGTTCTTTTCAAACGTAGTGTTGATGAGATTGGCGGTGGTGTAGCGTGCAGAGTGAGGGGATGCAATACAGCGCCATACTTACGTGTCCTAGTAGCCCGCCAAGCAACGAGTCTCGTGGCGCTACCTCTTGGGTGCGTCTCGCAGGCGCCAAATAAGAATGTCCTTTCTGTTACACGCAACAGATTCACTATTATTATTTTTTAATACTCGTCATTTGAGAAACATTTCGCTGGTGCCGTTGTACGGTGTCAGCAAGTACGCGTTCGTATACAGTGAGAGCAACAAAACAAAAAAGAGAGGAGTGAGAAAGTCTGTGAGAGAGTAGCTGGGGCTACCAGAATAAGAACCAGGCGCGTACGATAAGAAGATTCTTCTTTATCGTAGCCAGGGTGGAGGTAAAGATATGGCTAAAGAGAAGGAATAAAGAGGAAACGGTGGTGAAGTGAATACAGTGTGAGGAATAACAGCAAGGGGGAAAGCATAATAGTAGAGAAGCAATTACGGGTGCCTGGAAGGATTAACATGAACGGAAGAGAGTACAGCCCAGCTTTATAAGTCAGAACAAAAGAAACATATCTTTTGAGAAGGTTTCAGTGCACGTTATGCACACGAAGGGGTTGTGCATCGTTTCCAGTGGCGGCGTCACCTTGCAGCCTGTGCTCCTCTTTCTCCAGAAGAGCTCGGGAGAGCTCGAAGCCCACAAAGACGGTGGCACTCGACGGAAAGGCGCAGAGGGCGACGACGCCAAAGCCGCGGTAGAACCCTCTCCGCCACCCGCTGTGCTGCACAATGGCGCGAGCCGTCTCAAGGACACTGCAGCGAGCGAACCGGTGGTCCACCTGAATGCGGGTCTTGATGACATCGGTGGGGTACACCAGCGCCGAGTAGATGATGCCGCTGACGCCGCCCGCCACGACAACGTCCGCGAGGCGTGGTGCCCCACTGTGTGCCTTGGTGGAGGAGAGACGCTCGCGAATGAGGTCGTTGGTGCCACACCACACCGTCGTGCCGTACACCTCCCGCAGCAGCATAGCTCGTCCGCCGCGGTAGAAGGCCCGCACGCCGCCCTCACGGAAAAGGGCTAACGCACAGTGCGCGGAGCTGTTGTACGTCGCCCCAGAGTGCACCTGCATGCGGCACTTGACGAGCTCAAAGGGCGTTAGCACGGCAGTGGTCGCGACGCCGCCACCGATGCCGCCCATAAGAATTTGCCACGGCTTCGGGTGCCGCTCGTCGGCTCCTGCGAGCCTCAGCGCGCCCTTGTAACCGCCGAAGGTGAGAGAGTGTTCCAAACCGGATGCTCCGAGTCGCGCGGGTAGACCGCGGTAGAGTCCTAGCAAGCCTTCGGTCCGTACGAGTCGCGTGATGCTACGGCGGTACGTGCCACCGTACGTCTGCATGCGCGTCTTGATGGTATCGAACGGATGCTCCACGACGGCGCAGAGGAGACCACTGACGGCACCCGCAACAAGATCGTTGAGAGCCTGCATGCGGGGAGGCGATGCAGCGGAGTGGTAGGTGCTGGTGAAGAGGAAGGTGGCCCTTCCGTAGTGTCCTTTGTCCTTGACGTGTCAGGCACGCCACTGCTGCCTTGGATAGAAGCGTGCGTAAGGCCAGCTTTACTGTCCGATGGAAGAGTGCCGAGTATACAGATGAAATGACCCAACTATGTTGCTGATGTGGATGTGAGAGGAACTCGTGAAGTTGAAAAAAAAAAGCGGAGAGCAGGAGAGGTATTCTTATGAAGTGGGCAAAAAAATATATATCAAAAGGTTTGCTTTTATCGACGCTGCCTCCATGTTCTTTGAGGAATACGTGCGTCTTCCCTGAATAGGTACTCCACACACAGGTTCACTGTACCCCACACACATCCACACTTCTCCTCATTCCCTTTTTTTGTGCGTGTGTTTAGGGCTGAGAGGAAGTCCCTGGGGTGGCGCACAGCAAAAGGAATGGGGAAGAGGGAGAGAACGGAGAAAAATAAACAAGAACATAAACTTGAGGAGGAACGACAACACACGAAGCCCGGCACGTGATTTGCGGTAGGGTACGGAACGTACACACCGCACAGAGCCTAGAGGGGAGAAAAAAGAGAAGGCGGGCATTCAACGGTGCCATGACAGCACGCGCACGTAGGGAGTCACACGAACAGGCGATGGAAATGAATGGCTCACACGCACGCTCCCGACACACATATTGCTGTCTCCCATGATGCCTTCTTCTATGGATGGGGCCATGCAAGGCGTGCAGCGACCGTCGCCAGCGCCTCCTTCCGGGCTGCGACGATGGGGTCCGGAAGCTCCGAGAAGGTTGGCGAGAAGGGATCGTCGCCGCCGCGAAAAGGATAGCGCAGGGGCACACCCGCACTGTTGAACACGTCGCCGCCCAGGGCGTAGAGGAAGGCGTGCGGGGCGCAGGTGTCCCACTTCTTGATGGTATGCCCGGGGCAAATAAAGGCATCGGCTTGAAGGGTGTCTCCGTGTCGCTGCTGTTCCACACCATACACCTCTGCCAGCACGGTCTCAATCACTATGAAGAACTTGTTGCCAGCACCCCGGGACGGCACTGCCACGGAGGGCTGCAGGCGGTCGCTCACCGCCGAGAGGAAGCTGGCCTTGGTGGTGCTGGACTGCGTGACACGCAGCACGGCGGATGCCTCCTTTGGCTTTGCTGCCGCTGCGTGCTCGTTGGCACCGTTCAATGGCACCTGACGACCTTCGTGCACCATGAAGGCGCTGCCCGCCACCGCAGGGGTGACGTTCCATACATAGGACACACTGCCGGTCGGTTGTGCGGCTCCTTCCGGGAGGCCGATGGGGTAAACAAAGACGCGGTTCACAACGGCGGCGAGGGGCACGCCGTCGATGGTGATGCCAATGAGCGTCATGGGCGACTGCCACACGCCCGTGACGAAGCAATTGGTGCCATCAATGGGGTCAATGTACACAGACACCCGCGCCCGCAGTGCCTCGAGGGTGTCTGCGCTAATGATGCCTTGTGCGCTGGCGTCCGTCTGCGCGGCCAGGTGCTGCGTGAATGCCGCTTCGCAAGGCATCGCCACGCTGTCCTTGTAGTACGCCTCCATACAGTGCTGTGCCATGGCTGCCATGGCCGGGTCCTTCTCGGTCGCGTCGGCCTCTTCTTCGCCAACAATGATAAAAGGGCTGTCAGGGAATGCCCTCGTGAGCGCCTTCACCACGACTGCCTGGGTGAGAACGTCGGCCGTTGTCACGAGATCGTGGGAGGCCTCGCCCTCCTTGTGATCCAGCTCGCTTTTGACGTCTACCGAAACGGCGTCTGTGAGGGAGTGCACGAGCTGCTGCTTCTGCGCGTCGTCGAGCTCGAGAATGGAGGAGGCAGTGTTGCTGCCGTCCTCACCGCTCACCTCAAGGGCCGACAGCTTCAGAAGGTCCTGAGCAATGTACTGCTGGGCAGCCAACGCGCTGCGCACGCACACGCGCAACACATCCTGGAGGTTTACAGCAACAGGCATTGGGTGCTATCGAAGGGGAGTGAGCTTCTTGTTGGAGAGAAGTGTGAAAACGATTTGGGATGGAACGGAACAGCAATCCAAAAAAGAATTGAGAAAATGGGTAGACTGACAAGATCAAAAAATATGTTGCCTGTTCGTGAGGTATCGCGGAACGTGGTAAGGCGTAGAAACGAAATACGAAGGGACAAATGCTAAAAGGTGTGAGCAGAGTGAATAGACACTGCTGATTTCTACAGTCGTGATGCTGCTGATGGCAGTGTGGGAAAGTTGATCAGAGCGGAGAGGGGGTCTTCTTTCGACAGCAAAACACACATGGAATATAATTGTTGCGGAGAGTGTTTCATCTTTTCGTTTTGTCACAAGAGCCACCACGATCTATTGTTGTTTGTTTGTTTTCTTTTTACACATTTTCGATCAAAAAGTAGAACCACAGAGCGATCACAGCAACAAACAATACCATGTGCTCCACTGCAAAAGGAGAGCGCCATAGACACATGTCCTCGCTAGGCTCCGTACTTTGGTAGCTGCCCCGCCTTGTAGCCAAGCTCCCGCAGGATGCCCTCCAGTGTGCAGACGTTGCCGCCTGCGAGGAGCCCCGTGACCCCATCACCCTCGTAGCCGGTGTCCCGTATCATTGGCATGCCACAGTACATGTGCAGAGGAAACAGCGTCACAGGGTTTTCTGCATCTGCCGTAGAGTGACCCTCACGGCTGTATTCTGAGACGTAGCTCTGCATAGGCCGAAGCCACCCAAGCTGATCTGCTTCGGGCGAAGGGCCTCTGGGTTCAAAGCGCCGGCTGTGTGTTGTGTCGAGTACGGCGACCAGACAGTATGGGAAAGCATCGTCTTCTCCACGACTACTGCCGTCAGAGGTATTCAAAAGCTTTGCCCTGAGCGCTGCCATGAGAGAAGCGTTGCACTCCACCACGGTAAGAGGGTTTGCGATCCTTTCGAAGAGGTGGTCCATACCTCCGTGGATGATTTCGGTTGTTGTGTCTGCCTCCCCCATGAAACGAACAGCCAGCCTTTTGGTCTCGCAGAAGCCCTTGACACATTCCTTGATGTGTCCTACGGTGTCTCCTTGACTAGCGCTGCTGGTTGGCGGACACCGGACGGAGCAGGCGCAGTGGTATCCACGCTGATGTTGATATGCGTCGTCCTGCAAAGGCTCTTCGCCCTTGACGAGCACTAGGACAGCCTTGCAGCGATCACCCACACCGTTCATGTCTAATTTCTGTGAGAGCAATGGTTGATTTTCTTCTTCTATCCGACGGAAGTCCAACACAAGAGTGATAGTGTCCACGAAAGAGGTAAAGAAAGTGAAAACAGAACGTTGTGCCATGTTGAGTACGCCCAGAACAGTGCAGCGTCCTTGAATTTTATGCGCTTAAATTCGTCTCATGGTCGTGGCATGATTCATTAGCGGTAGCATGAGGGTGACAGGACACCGTTCCCATGCTCACAGAGAGGATAGCGAGCGTATCCACATACGGCAAGTAGGGGCTTGAACCCATCTCATGAGGAATTCATATCGTTAGGTTGCACTGCGTGAAATACTGAACAGAGGAGTAGGACAAAAGGCTGGGAGAGAGGTGTGGTGGTACACTTTAAATAAAGAGACCTCAACAGGAACAAGTGGGTTAGAAGAAAAAAAATGGTGTAGCCGCTGGCGACGGTATCAACAAGGATGCGCAGTGATTCGCACAAGTGTCTCAATCGCTCTTCTTCTTTATCCTCGTGCTTCTCCAGGTGAGCCATATCGACAGGAGAGCGGTGGCATGAGAGAGAATCTCCTTTTTTGAGGTTGAAAGAACAAAAACAAATCAGTAAATAACATTTGCCGGTTACTTCCTGACTCATGTAGAGCCAAGGAGCGTACAGTGGAAAATAGGAAAGAGACGCATTGCCAGTTTTCTCCGGTGCAAATGCAACCGCATCTTTGAGCAGAGAGGAGGAGGAGAAAGAGAGAAAGAGAGAGAGAGAGAGGCACGTGATTCGGTCCACGCGTTATCTTACGAAGTGGAACACCGGTGTGGGAAGCAAAAAAAAAAAAAAAAAAAAAAGAGCCGTCACAAACGAGACGGGAAAGGAGAGGGCGTAGGGGGTAGCCGGAGGCTGAGCAACATCAGCGTCAACGAACCAACACCAAAAAAATAGACAGGTGGACTTCAGAAGATGGGTAACCCCTTCCCTGTCCGGAGAGCATGTGGAGGAAGCTTACCGGGCTCCGCTGCGTCCGTTGGTTTCTCTACTCTCACCGTCTAGCCAGCGATGGTTGGGTCCACAGGGGAGCCACGGCCCTTGTCAACCTTTGGGGTGCGGTCGCCGTTGTTGAAGAACCCGGTGACACTGTCGACAATGGTGAGAAGAAAGCGCCCGCCGAGGCCGGGATAGCTGTTCATGAGACTACGCACGTAGGGCTCGGGGGCACTGACGGCCATGTACTTGTCCATGGTGGCGCGTGTCTTGGCGAGGTCGGCCTTAATGAGGGCGGTGTTAGCAGCGTCCTCCGCGTCGAGCTTGCTGGCGATGACATCGCAGAACGTCTTGAACATCCCCATGGTGCGGTAGAGGTTGGTAGAGTCGAGCATAATGTGGCAGGCCGCACCTTTGGAGATCTTTACCTTGACCTGGAACGTGTCGGCGTTGTTGTACACCTCGGCGAGGGTCGCGATCGCCATCACCTGCGGGATCGCGCAGAAGCGGAAGATGGATGGCTCCTTCAGCGCCGCTAGGAACTCGATCACGTACGGGGCGTGGGAGAGGGCATCGGCGACCATGGCGTTCAGGCAGCCGAGCGCGTTCTTTGTGTTATTCGTCTCCTTCAGGTCCTTGAGCTCCGTCGCATAGCTCCCCCAAATCTCCGTTGGCCAGAACATGCGCGGTGGCTCCTCGCGAATGTCCTCAAAATAGTCCCGAATAATGTTTGTTTTCTGCAGGAAAAGACCCATGTGGTTGGCGTTGGTCAGGTCGTCCGCCACGCGCGGGTCCTCGTGGCCGCTCTGAGCAAAGAGCCGCACGAGGCCGTGCCCCACCAGACCCGCCACGTAGTGGCAGTAGAGGTTGTAGTCGTCCTTGGTGACCACGGAGCGCTGCAGGAACTCGCACATGCCATTGGCCATGCGCTCGCAGATATCGACAATAACACCCTGGTAGTCCTTCTTGAGCTTCTTGAACTCGCGAGTGACGCGCGGGTAGTTCTCCAGGAGGTCCTTCTCGCGCCCCTCACCGATGCCGGACATGCACCACTCTGGGTCCTCGGTGTGGGTATGAAATTTCGGCAGCTCGCGCAGCTTGACATCAACAGGGACGCTCATGTCATCCTCCACCGTGTCCAGCGCACGGAGCACGAGGTAGAAGATGCAGATAGCATTGCGCAGCTCACTGTCGCTAAGCTGCTGAATCACAATCGTGAAGGAGCGCGAGACCTCCTCAAGGACTTCGTAGCAGTAACGCAGGTCATCCTCGCCAGCAGGGATCTTCACGCGCGTGGTCATCGTCTGCCACTTGACCCGCAGCATCGCCAGAGAGTCGCCGAGGATCCCCATGGTTGACCACGCAGGGAAGGTTTGCTGGTACTGAGGGTTGTTGCCTTCTTTATTTGTTTGTTCTCCAAGTTACTTACGAAGGAAGAGTAGAACAGAGAACAAAAAAAGGGTTACGTGAGAGCACTTAAAAAAAAAAAAAAACAGAAAGAAACTTCGACGTGTATTTGAAATGACTGTTGAATGAAGGCGCGGAAACAAATTCCTTTATCACAGACAAAAAACAACAACATGAGAGAGATAGAGCGATGCCATGACCTGTGATATTAGTTCCGTGTTTGCGATCCTTTTCTTCTGCCTCAGGGATGGAAGCTTGGGAATACACTGCTCATGTGGTTTGCAGGTGCGTGCTCAAAGTGGGGCTCCTTCTGCCCAGGTGGCCACTTTCATAGGACCCTCTCCGTTGTGATAGAGGGAGTCCAGGTTTCTCTTTTGTTGCTGTTTCTTTGTGTTGATGACACGGGGATGAAACACAAGAGGTGTATAGAATAATTCTTTCCTATGCTTGGCAGAGAGGTGAGAAAGGATAGAATGGATGTGGTGAAGTATGTCAGGGCGTGTCTACTGACACCATGTTCTTCACTCGCAGGCTCAACATCTCATTCGTATCATCTTCTCTATTTCGGACAAAGAAAGTTTGCCCCATTTCGTCTGGTATATAGGATGTCTGCTTGGGAGGTCGGCCGGATTCATACTCGACTCTATATACCTTGCGTCAATGACGTAGGGAAGTGAGGCGAGGTAAGTGGACACCTCCGCGTTCAGTGCAAAACTGCGGGAGTATTGTTTTGTGTACGCTGAAAGTGCGGAGGTGTTATCGACGTGGAGATGGACCCATGCGCCCGCCGGAATGACATCAGAGCAGGCCTCGAACGCGCATGCTATCGCTCGTAGCTCTGCTGCATTGATGTTTGTGGCCGCAACACGCCACGCGCTGCCCACGCTAAGGACACGTGCGGTACCACGGTCGCAGCAGACAGCTCCCCACCCACCTAAGGTGGCGTCCGTGAACAAATCGAATTCTGCATGTGTGGACGGGAGTGGGATTATGGTGCGTGGCGTGTTCTCTCGCGCTAGCGAAAACCATTCTTGTAGATTGCACTGTGCGGATGGGGGAAGGTTCGCTGGAGAGGACCCATTCAAAAGTCCTCTCGACCACTGGGAGAGAAGCCGCCGCGTCATTTTTAAAAACCACCAATATCGCCGAATTGGTAAGAGGAGAACGCGGGCGGCAAACCATAAACGCCCTAACAGTTGCTCAAGACCATCCATGTCCAGGTTGTTCAAGGACGTTTCTCTAAGCTTTCGCGCTGTCTTGTCTCCCATGCAGACTGTTTGGGTAGTGTGATTGAAACGAATCCCGGCAAAGGTATACTCGGAGGAAACGGACGTCTCTTCCTCATTGAGCGTGACGCCGAAGCGGCGTGCGGTGTCGAGTATCGTGGTCATCGCCCGATCCACGGCTTGCCTGCTACCGCAGATCTGGATGTTATCGATCCAGACGTTGATTTTTACATCGGGGACGACTGCACGGGTAAACGCTGGGTGACCTGCCAGCGTGGAAGTGAGGGTCTGCATCACTTCGGGACTCACACTAAGTCCCATTGGGAGCGCCGTCAGCTGGAACCTCAAACCGTCGCGTGTTTGAAATGCAAATAGCGGACGGAGAGCTGCGGGCAACGGAACCTGAAAGAAGGACGTCGTAAGGTCCGTAATACCACCACAATCTTCCAAGACCAATGGGAAGGGGGTAGTGTTGAGGTTTACCTGCGCTGTGTATCCTTGGTCTGCTAACCATTGGTTGACTCGTTCGGGCCAAAGGATGAAGCGTCGGCGGAGGGACCCATGTTTCTCCTCCACGACCGTGAAGGCGGCTCCCAAGACGCCTTTCTTATGAGTAGCCTTCTCGACGAGGCCGGCCGTCACTAGAAGTTCAACGTCGGCTCGCGAGATGGTGGGTCGCGGAGGAGGTCCGGGAAACTTGCGGGGGCACTGCTCCAGGAGTGCCCAGATATCCGACAGACGCTCCTGATGCGGAGGCAGCATTTGTCGGGTCAAGCCGTCGACATCCATTCTGTGGACGGCTTTGACATGGAGCGGGGCCTTGATCTCCGCTGGCGTCGAAGGTATGCGAGCGTGTCCACGGCGCGGTACTAGAGAGTGAAAAGGCAGTTGTTCCTGGGCGTCCGTTAGAGTTGGAGCCCAGTCGTTTGCGATTAAAGCAGCCAAGTCAGCTCTCCCGTGCCAAGGTGCCTGGCCACGTTGCATTGATCGTCCCCGTAGCGGGCCGTGATCGGACCAAGCATTGCATAATTCGGCGCGTGCTTCGCCAGCAGTTGTATCATTTGCACCTTCGGGTCGCCCCGCTGGAGGGTCTTGAAGAGATGATTGATGGCGCCGCGTTTGATGCTGTGGGCTTGGAATCCGTAAGCCCCGAGGATTTCCGACGCCATCCTCGTCGGAATGGAGAAGAGAGGCTCGTCGATACGCTTGCCCCGTGTGCGGTCCTTGAGAAAGGCGTACAGCCGTTGTGTTCCGTCCCCCGTGATGACGCAGTAAAGGTCCGGACGGAAAGGCTTCGTGCGACTCGCTTTGGTTTCCTGACCAAAGTACAGGATGATCTCGCTTGGACTCAGCGACAGGATGCTGCGGCGAGAGATTCGAATGATCTCGTCCCATCTGCTGGCCGTCTTCCACGCCAAGAGGAGGATGTTCGCAAATGTGTCGTTTTGTTCGCTGCAGATCCGGATAAGATCGTCCCGCGAAAGTGGTGGTGCCTGCTGCTGCGGGATCAGCCCTCCTGTCGCTCGGAGTGCTGTATCGTACATTGATAGCTCGTGATGGGCCCAGCCTACCTTTCGGAATACGTTGATCAGGTTGCGTGTGTACGTATGGCGAGTCGTCGTTTGCACTCCTGGGTCCGTTGAGATGAATAGGACTGCAGAGTGGTCGCCGTATCGTAGACCGTGTACGCGGCAAAAGGCAGTGTATCGATGCCACAGCGCGCGGATCTGTAGCCACGTGTTCGGGCTCCAGCTCTTCTGCATGA
>JASAOC010001812.1:0-10258 GCA_030849835.1 Herpetomonas samuelpessoai
TTCGAGGACGCCGCCGACTTCACCCGCATGAGCTCCAGCCATGTGGCGGCTCAGCGCGCCCAGCAGCAGGCGGGCGTGAAGGGCACGGACATTCAGGTCGCCGAGGTGCACGACTGCTTCTCCATCTCGGAGATTCTCATGTACGAGGCCCTGGGTCTTTGCGAGTACGGCCAAGGCAAGGACCTCGTTCGCAACGGCACAACGACGCTGGAGGGGAAGTACCCCGTCAACACGGGCGGTGGTCTTCTTGCCTTTGGCCATCCCGTCGGTGCTACGGGTGTGAAGCAGTTCATGGAGGTCTACCGCCAGATGAAGGGCCTGTGCGGGGACTACCAGCTCAAGAATGTGCCTGCACTCGGTGCGACGCTGAACATGGGTGGTGACGACAAGACCTGCGTCTCCTCTATCCTCAAGAATATTTAAACGGCGTGGCGCCTTTTTTTTCTCTCTCTCTCTCTCTCTCCCTCTCTTTATTTTAGCAAGTGGGCATCACTGCTGCTTGGCCTCTACTCCCTCCCCCTTCCCCTCCTTTGATTTGCCTCCGCAGGAGGGCCTACCCACCAAGCGTCTGTAAGTGTTATCTCTCCAATCGCACCGCTCATCAATTCCCCATCTTGAATACGGAGAAGCATCCAATCACGTGCGCTGAGACAACGGAGGGGGCGGACGGGGACCGCATTCCTCTCTTCCCTAAAAAACTTTCGTGCGGAGGTGGGACGACAGCAGTAATAGCAGCAACAAGGGAACCAGAAAAGAAGAGAGAGAGAGCAAAAGAAAAGAATACTGACAACAGTCGAGCATCATGGGAGAAACGGAATTGCGCGGAAGTGAGGGGAAAGGCAAAACGAAAAAGCGTCAGAATCAGAAACGCACCTAATGTGACACGCACGAGAAGAACAAGACACTGCTAGCGCCTTCGTAAAGGAGTGAACGGATTTTTATTTTCAAAGCAAGTGAAAACGGCGTGGGGTACACACACACACACACGCAATGAAAGACAAAGAGAAGGGATCATCCGGCCGCTGGGATGCTTGCGTGGGGAAAGAAAGGGAAGATGTGTTGCCTCTTCATTGCGGAGCACCTGCCCTCTTCTGCGGAGTCCCCTCAGCGCCCAGTCTCCTGGTTCCCTTTCCACACACCAATTGTCTACGATTCCGTTGTGTGAGTGCGTACCTTTGGCGCTTTTTTTTCTATTGCTTTGTTACCGTCTTCACCTCGCCCACATGATGGTTTTCGTGTTTGTTTGTTTTTAATCACTACTTGTTCCCCAATTGAGTTTCGTTTTCCGACCCGTGAAGGAGGGATCAGTTAATTCCCCCGTCCCGCTGAATCACGGAATCAAGCGCTGCTTACCATGCCTGCTATTCTGTGTGTGTTTGGAAAAATATTTTTTTTTTGATTCGTAAGACACCTCTTCCTCGCGTTTTTTACCTTCAGCTTTTCTGTTTTCATATCGTACATCGACGGAAAGACAAATACGAACAGACTACGTTTTCGTATATATATTTTTTCTTTTTGCTGTCAAATTCGTATTCCCCTTCCTTGTCAGCTCCTTCACGACACGCACGTGTGTCGTAGTTGGAAAGAAAGAGAAAAGGGAAAAAAAAGTGATGGAGGAACCGTCATGGGCGAGACCACACGCAGGACTCGACCCCTTAAGGTTCCTCTTTTTTTTTGTTTCGAAAAGAGCAAAAATAACAATCAAGGTTTCACACTATCATCTACCGAAGTGTTGTTGTTTTTTTGTTCACTATCGCTCTCTTTTCATCTTTTCAAAAGCATTTTCGTTTTTGTTTTCGCTTTTTCTCCCCCTATTCGGATTTCCCTCGCGAGCGTCATCACTTCTTCTTTTGTCTACGTGCACGCGATTTCTAGGCAGCGAAACGAGGAGCGTCTTCCTCACCGCGCTCCGCACCGGCTCCCCTTTCCGCCTGCCGCTGCCTCTTTCATCTTTCCTTTCTGCTTTTCACCCCTAGCAATCCCTCTTCACATGCTGCGTTTCAGCTCCCATGCGTCGCTGATGTTTTGTTTTTGTTGTCGTTGCGTCGATTTGTCTTCAGACCCTTTAGGTGTCTTCTACTTTTCTTTTCTTTTCCGGTCTTCGTCACTTGGCACCTATGCCTTTTTCCGAATGGTGTTCCTTCTTTCTTCCCCCAAACATTATGTGCGACGCAAGCGTAGCAGCCGCTTGACTCCTAAGAGAAAACTGCGAGAAAACGAAAGTTTCATGGGGATAAAGAGCCTCTGCCTGATGGAGCACATAGGCAACGTGACGGCAGCTTTCTGCACAACCACGTCGGGAAAGAAGCAAGAGGCTTCGACGAGGTCTTCTTCCGCTGAGGGCAGTCTCTGTGTGTCTTCTTCCTCTTGAAGGATTTGTATCAATGACAGATTTGGTGTTCTTGTGCTTGAGTGGGAGGACGCTCCCAAGGATATCGCCCTGTGCTTTCCACGTGTGTAACCTCCGCAACCTTCCTTTAAAATTAAAAAAATAGCTGTCTCTATCCACTCTCTTCTTCATCTCTGTTGCTGTCGCAATCGCGAACCAGTTTGGAGATAACCGAAACCATAAAGAGGTAATAAATTGTATTTGAAAAAAAAAAGAAATCCATAGAAACCAATCGTCAAGTGAAACTTCCAAGACCCAGAGACTAGAGTGAGCGACCCTCATACAGATTGAACCTATAAGAGGACTGGCTCACTAGACGGCCTTCTCGTAAATTATCATCCGTTTTTCGTGCCTGTCGTGTAGGACTGTTTTTTTTCGTTGGATTGACTCCTACGATTTCCCACATAAACACAAACGAGCTGTCCGTCTTCACAAAATGTTCCGCTCTCGCGTGGGCCTGCTCATGCGTCCGGCCCTTAGCGGCGCCGCCCTCACGGGCCACCGTAGCGCACCCCTGGCCGCGCTCACCACCGCTGCGCGCTTGGAAACGACAGCCACTCCACCACAGCGGGCGCGACCCACCGGAGCCTCGCCGAGTGGCACGAGCAGCGCTTCATCCTTCTCGCGTAAGATGAGGATGGCCTCTGCGTCGCCTGACGTGTCCCCAGCGTCGGCCACCACGGAGCGCGTGCGCACGGTACCCCCTCCCTCCGCCGCGGATGCCGAGGAGGATGCTGAGAATACCACCCCCGTGCGCAAAGTCGTAAAGAAGAAGAAAATCATCAAGAAGGTGCTGCGTCGCCCAGGCGGTGAGACAGAGGTGCTCTCCACGGAAACCGTGAACACGGGCGAGGCACTTCGCCGTGAGCTGCGCGACTACCGCACCGCCAACGCCTCCGCGGGCCAGGACGAGCCCAGCGCTGCCGCGGAGGGGGAGGAGGATGCGACTCCCACCGCCGCTGCCACCACCAGCCCTTCCTCCTCCGCTGCTGCTGCGTCTGAACCAAAGGCGCAGAAGACCTCCCTCGTGAAAGGCTATAAGATTGATGAGGTGATGTCGCTCTGCACCCCGTCCGACGCCATCTTTGCGCGTCGTCTGCCCTCCGGCGGCTGCCAGTTCTTCGCCTGGCCCGGCACCCCGCTGGAGGTTGCCTCGGCCGCTATTGTCAGCATGCCGGACACGATTCGCACCGTGCACGCCGTGTTCGGTCGCTACCGCACCCCCATTGACATTGTGATGGATATCGACTGTCCGGTTCCCCAGGAACACTGGTCCATGACCAAGATTCGCCCCTTTCAGAAGAAGCTCCTCGACGATACCTTGAGTGTCCTCTCCGAGGAGATTGCCAAGATGGGTGAAACGATTGAGACCCAGGTGGTGCTGCAGTCGCCCAATCTCAAGAAGGCCTCCTTTCACGTCCACACCAAGCTGAAGGACGCCGCGTTTGAGGACTTCAACTCTCTCCACGGCTTCCTCGCGCGCTTCCACGATCGCATGCCCTCCGTGGACTTGCAAATTTACCGCCACAACGGCATGCTGCGCATGTTCAGCTGCATGAAAGAGAACCACACGAGCGCCATGACGGTCTTTGACGAGCCGGAGTGGAACATTGGCTTCAAGGACGGCAAGGTACCAGACGAGGCGGCTGCCCTGCACAGCGTCGTGGTGCGTCCTGCGGGGACCTTCAAGCGTCTGCTCAAGTTCGAGCCCCCGCGCGGGGCACAAACGTATAGCCATGGGGCATCCGCGTCAACCACGCAGTCCACAGAGGGTGGGGCCTCCCGGCCTATGGTGCTGCTTCCCCGCACGGAGCGCGAGGCCGTCGAGAACGCGTCCAGGTGGCTTCGCAAGGCAACGGAGGCGGAGGTGTCCGAGTGGCGCTCCTGGATCGGCCTTGGCATCTGCGCCTTCCGCATTGGCTACCAGTTCAAGGACGCACCGCTGCCGGGCCGCTCCGCCATGGAGGAGATGCTCGATGCGTGGATTGAGGCGAGCCGGCACTGCCCCTCCAAGTTCCGCGTGGGGGACTGCGAGCACCGGTGGTCCACGTTTGACATTCAGAAGCTGAGCACCAGCTCCGATTGGTGGAGCTCCTACATTCGCATTGGCCGGCTCGAGGGGGCTGCACAGGAGAATGTGGCCGAGGATCGGGCGAGGCAGGCCAAGCGGTGGTCGTACCCGGAGCCAAGTCAGACGTCCAAGCGCCCGGCCGGTGGCAAGCCCGCGAAGAAGTAACGATGGATTGTTGGTGTGCTCACCTGGCCGCCCCCCCATGTTTCCTCATTCTGCTTTTTTTCCTTCGCCTGAAAGTGAAACAAGCGACGGTTAACTCTCCTTTCTTTTTCTTTCTCTACCGTTCCAATACAGCAAGAAAAACCACTACCCATAGATTGCCTGGTGCACATATTGGGTGACATCTTCTTCTTTTTCGAAGTCCGTATGCGCGCACTACAAGGATTCACCCTGGTATGCCCCAGGTTGTTGCTGCTGTGCTGAAGACACAGCTCTACTATCATCAGCACCCACCCACTCACCCACTATCCTTTGCGATTCTATTGTTGTTGTTGTTGTTGTTGTTGTTGTTGCTGTTGTTGCTGATGTGTTTTCGTGTTTGTGCTGCTCGTGTTCATTTCTACTGCCACAGCTTTGTGACTCAAACCTCATAGATTGCGATATTCTGTAGTGCTGTCACGATGCTCTTTCTTCTCTCTCTCTCTAAACGAGGTGGAAAGCTGAGAGGAGAATAGCTCCTTGTTGGCTTTGGTGGAGCCGCTGAGAAAGGGCTTACAGTACCTTCCGACGCCTCCAAATTTTCTTTGTTTTCTTTGTCCAGTATCACGCTCCCTTTCTCTTATTTTTTCTTTTGTTTCTTCTGTTTTTTGATCCCGCCTGTTGGTGCATCCACACTGATTCCATCATTATCAAACTCCACTACACAAACTCGTATACGTCAGAAGACGGACTGCAAAGACAAAGAAGCCAGTGATCAAGGCCAACAGTGCGACGCATTTGCCGCCTTTCCAAAGGCAAAAAAGACGACTGGGCCTAAGGCAAAAAGAAAAAAAGGAGCCTCGTGGGCGTGCTAGCTCATGCTGGGTTTTCCGCGAGCTCCTATTGGTTCAAAGGCATGTGGCTTCGCAATGAGAGAAACGAATAAACTGATGGATAACAAGCGTGACGGAGCCCACGAACCTTTTTTTTCGACTCAGTTCGTTTGGCTGACGTCTTCGCGGCGTTGAATAGAGCTTCCTTCGCAATCCGGCTGAGGAATTTGGTAAGGAATGCACCGTCACTGACGCTCTCTCGCTTTCTCTTACTAGTCGTGTGTTTTAATTCACCTCCTTCTCTGTCGTCATTTCGTTATTCGTCTTCACCCTATTTCTACCCCTCCGTGGAAAAACAAAGCTCAACACAATTCCTTTTTAAAAAGGGGAAGCCATCGACTTATTATCGCTGACTTACATCCTCATCCCCCATCGCTTCGCGTTTTGTTCACCCATAGCAAAGGATCTCGTCACATTAGTGACATCATTCTTCTAGTCAATTACAATCTATCGCCCAGCCTCACTGGTTGAACCTATTAAGGTGCAATACACCTCGCGGAGTGCGCACCACACAGACCGCACCTAATTCACGAAGCCAGGCATGTACAACAACTATCGCACCTCTGGTCTCTTGCCCTCGATGGGTCGTGGCCGGGGGACCGGGTATCGCAGTAGTTACGCCCCAGGCGCGTCCGCGAGCCCGCAGCCGCGGTACGGCGGCTTACCAGGGGGTCGCGGTGGCGGTGCGCTGGACACAGACGACTTCTTTCACCATACCGGCTCGACCTTCCGCACGGCAGCGGAGACAGGACCGGCCTCTGCGCCAGCGCCGCCTCCAAAGGTGCTGGTGGTGGGGACCAGCACCGCCGCCCTGCGCGCGTGGCCGGTGCTCTTCACTGCGGGGTTTGACATCACTGGCGTCGTCTCCACTCCCTTACCGCCGGAGGAAGGCGACGATGCGGACGGCAACGGCAGCGCCACGCAGCGCCAGCAGGCACGGGACCAGATGGCCAGACGCAAGGCAGAGGCGTTTATCAAAGGCTGCCTTGAGCGGTACAATGTCCCCGCCGCCCCACCCCCGCCTCCTCCGCCGTCGAACACCGCCGCCCCTCCTTTGCTATCAGCCCCCACCGCCACCGCCACCGCAGCTGCGAGCGAGGGCACATCACAGGCATCCAAAGACCCTCTTCGCGGCATTGCAGCGGTGGCCAGTCCTTCCGCACTCGTCCGTCCACCTGCTCCGACGACGACGACCACCACCACCACCACGCCAGCGACATCTTCCCTCCCTCTCACGGCGGGTCCGCTCGTCCCTCCCGTTGTGGTAAAGCCCACGGCGTCTGACCTCATAGATGGCAAGCAAGAGGACACGGCCACCTCCACCGCCACAGAGGGTTTTGAACCCCTCTTCAGGGCGGCCGACATTCTTTACATCGCCACGGGAGACGACTTTTGGTTTGTGTCACCAGCCCCCAACTCCGCCAAGGACTCCACCACGGCTAAGGTGAATCCATCCGCAGGGCCGACAACGCGTGGTGTGGCGGGTTATTCGTACGGTATGCACAGCGGCGGTCTAGGAGGGTACGCGGGTGCCTATCGCAGCCCACCCGCCACCCTCTCCCCACGTGGAGGAAGCGGCAGCGCCGTCATAGGCGGCGGCGCGTCCCCTGAGCAAAGGGCCTCCGCAGAGGTGTCAGCGTTAACCGAGCCTACCACCTCCTTGCGGAACCGCGATGGCTTCTTGCAGTACTGTGCCGAGCACGGGAAGCACCTTGTGTTCGCCGAGGGCGTCGATGCCGTCAGCGTCGAGGCGCTTGTGGCGACCATGGAAGGCTGTCTGACGACATCACCATCCACTGCGGCAGGCTCTGTATCCTCTGCGTCGTCGTCGGCCGGTATCTCTCCACTTCCGTCGCATCACCTCTCCTTCGCCATGCACACTGGCAACGCGCATCCGCAGCGGACCTCTGCTGCTGTAGCGGAAACACCGACAGGGAGTCAACAACTGCCCAAGGTGCTGCTCACAGACACGTTCCCAGCAGCAGCAGCAGCAGCAGGACCACCAACAGACCGCATCAAGGCACTGGTGAGGGCCATGGGCCTGCCGCCGATGCAGCCGCTCGCCACGGACTCGGCGGAACAGGAGGACACTGCATCCTCGGCCCAGGGCTCGGCGACGGTCACACCACAGAGCACTTCCCCTGCCGCGACACTGCCGCTCCATCTTGGTCATTCCCTGACGCCACCCCGTGGTACCAGCGGCAGTGCCTTTACCGTGTCTCGTACCGGCTCCCTTGCCCTCGGACCTCCTGGGGGTGTCCTACCCCCGCCGTCCACCCTGGCTCCTGCCCCCACCACCACCACCGCAGCAACAGCAGCAGCAGGCACCAGTGAATCGGGAAGGACAGAGACGCAACAGCAGCAGCAGCAGCGAGCGCGCCGTCTGCCACGAGGAGCGATTGGCCGAGTGAAGCGCCTCGACCTCGCTCTCACCGCACCATTCGCCTCGCGTTCCGCTGGTGACGATAAGGATGCTGATGCAGCGGCGGATGAGTCGGCGCTCTCGGCCTGCACCCTGGATGAGGCGCTCGTGGACCCGGTGGCGGTGGACGCCGGTGCGGCCATGCGGGCTCTGTTGCGCAAAGCACTCGCCTTTGTCGTCACCGTCATGGGGCAGCGGACCCCCGCCGCCATCCAGTGCCGCCCCTTGTCCTGGGCTTCCCTTGAGACTCAAACCGGAGAACAAGCAACGCGCAAGGCAAAGCCCTCAGGGTCCCAGAAGGCAGATGCCGATGATGATGTGTACGTGTACCCGTCGTCTGACGATGAGCAGAACGACGGCGATGGGGCCAAGAAAGAGCAGCCTTTGGGCGACGCTGCCCGAAAGAAAAGCGCGCAAGCAAAGTGTCCTACAGTAACACCCACCTCCCTGGAAGTTGAACTCTTTTTTGAGGTGGAGTACCCTGCACCTCGTCCGCCAAAGCCTCCCGCTGACGCCGTTGCATCTGCGAAGCCTGCCGCTGAGGCTGCTACGCTTTCGACGTCTTTGCCTTCCCCTGCGACGGCACCGGCGACATCCGCCCCGACACCAGCACCGCAGGCGCCGACGCTGTCTGTCGCTGCCCCACTGATTCCGCCTCCCTCGCTGCCCATCCCTCCCGTTCTCGGAGCATCCGCACCCACGCAAGGGCAACACCAGCAGCAGCTGCTGCATATTCCTCCCCCGCAGCCCTCCCAGGCTCAAGAAGGTCCCAAGCCTGATGAACAATCCTCAGAACACGCAAAGACCGACGACAAGGCAGAGACGGCAGACGAGGGGACGACAGTGTCCGAGTGCATTCCTGTCAAACTGTACCTTTCTATCGAAGCAGACGCACCCTTTATGATTCAGGAGCTCATTGTCTCTGGGACGGAGGGAACGATTGAGATGCACGACGGCATCCTTGACTGCTGCGCCACCGAGGAAGCGCTTTCCCGCGTGGCCGTACCCGCAGCGGAAGATGGCGCCAGCCATCAAAGCAGTAGCGCAAGCAGCACGAGTGTGGTGGCAGAGGCCTCTCCCACCAAGGACATTAGCGCCACCTCCACCAGCAAGTGCGTGGTGGTAACGTATGTGAATGCGGTCTCGAGCACCGGGGCACGCCTGCGTGTGCGCCAGGAGAAGACGCTCTTCAACGCGGCGACCCTCGCGGCGACGAAGCCGGCCGAGGTGACCACAGCAGCACCGTCCACCGTCGCTGTGAAAGCAGGTGACACGGAGAAGGAGGCTGCGCACCGGAAGGCCGCAGAGGAAGCCGTTGCCACCGCACGGAAGCGTTTCGTTGACACAGATGAGTCGGCACGAAATGCGCTGTCCTTCTGGTCCACCCTCTTGACGCAGCTAAGGCACGCTCCCACTGCGGCGGGCCTTGGCGCGGCCTCTGCCACCTCACCGTACCGCACCACCTCACCGTACAACGCACGCTACGGCCGAGGGGGCATGGGCGGACGCTACCGCACCGCAGCGATGGCAGCCTCCGAGGAGCGAGAGCTTCTCGAGCAGACCAAGACAACCCTCGCGGCGGATCAACGCTTTTGCGTAAAGGACCCACAAGCCGCGTTGGCGTCGATGCGGCAGCGGCTGAACCTACAGCTGATCCAGGACACGATCATGCAGGCAGCCACAGCGGCAGCGGGGCCAACGGTGCTGTAGGCCCTGTCGTCTGTGCAATCCACGCCGCTCCACGCGAGCGTGTGTTGCTGCGAACATACGTAGACGCTGTATTTCCTGATTTCCTCGTGTGAACCGCATTCATGCCGTTGGTTGCCTTAGTGTACGTGGCGCTGTCTCTGGTGTTCATTACTCGTTGCACTGATCGAAGTGCTCCACATTGACTATCGAAAATAACAACAAAAAACGAGATAAACATGGAGCGAGGGACTACCTCTTTCGTATTTTCCCTTGTGATTCAAAGAGCCTCGCTCGTTACTCTGGAACTCAATCGTCGGACGTGCAGCGTCAACGCATTCCCTCTCCCACCTCCCGTCTCATCTGAAGAGGGAGGACGATCAAAATACAATATACCGTATTCTCCACCAACACGTGCCCTCGTTTATGTCTTCCTCTTTATTTCCTTCGGCTTCCTCCAAAGAGGAAAGAAATTGCAAAACCAGCACTATCGTTGTTGTTGTTTTTTCTTGTACCATCTCTCTTTTTCCTATATCTATTCAACAAACTTTTCTCGCGGTAGCTCTCTGTCTGACAATACCCATACTGCAAGCTGTCAGCGTACCCCGCCGTGTGCTTGTCCAGAAAAACAAAAGGAAAATCTATCGCTGTCTTGA
>JASAOC010001813.1:0-10284 GCA_030849835.1 Herpetomonas samuelpessoai
CAGCAAAAAGTGTTCTACTTCTCTGACAACCAAATCATGGACCCCTCCTTCCTCGAGGACCTGAACAACATGCTCTCTTCTGGTGAGGTGCCCAACCTGTTCGCCAAGGACGATCTTCAGCAGATTCGCGACGACGTGCACAAGCTCGCCTTGGTGAACGGCTGCCGCGACACCCCGGACGAGCTGTACAACTTCTTCATTGACCAGGCTCGTCAGCACTTGCACCTTGTCGTGGCCATGTCGCCCGCTCACAAGGAGTTCCGCACGCGGCTGCGCCAGTTCCCCGCGCTGGTGTCCTGCACCTCGATTGACTGGTTCGCCGAGTGGCCCTCCGAGGCGCTCAAGGAGGTCGGCCTCCGCTACCTCAAGGACAGCCGCGACACCAACGAGTCTGATGAGCTCCTCGAGACCATCTGTGACTTGTTTGTGTACATGCACGAGACCACGAGCCAGCGCTCCCGGCAGATGCTGGAGCAGATTCAGCGCTACAATTACGTGACCCCCTCGTCCTACCTTGACTTGGTGCGTGGCTTCCGCACCATGCTGGCGAACAAGCGGGAGGAGATTGTCGAGCAGCGCGATAAGCTGGCGAATGGTATGTCGCGTCTTGAAGAGACAAAGGTCACGGTGGGCCAGATGACGGAGGAGCTCAAGGTGCAGGATGCGAAGCTGCAGGAGAAGTCGGCTGAGGTGGCGCGAGCCACGGAGAGCATTCAGGCGCGGCAGCACGTGGCGGAGGAGCAGCAGACCCTCGTTGCCTCGGAGAAGATCAAAATTGAGCAAACGAAGCGGGCTGCCCTCGCAGACCAAACCGAGGCCCAGGCCGACTTGGACCGCGCGATGCCGACACTGCTGGAGGCCCAGGCCGCCCTTGACAAGCTCGACAAGAGCGACATCAACGAGGTGAAGTCCTACAAGACGCCCGCAGCGATGATTCGCACCGTGATGGAGGCGGTGCAGACCGCCCTCCACCGCAAGCTGGACTGGGACGAAGCGAAGAAGTCTCTCAGCGAGCCCAAGTTCATTGACATGCTCAAGACCTACCACGAGACCCACGACATGACCGACCAGAAGCTCCTCAATGCGCTCGAAAAGTACGTCAAACGCAACGACTTCACGCCGGCTGCTGCCTCGGCCGTGTCCAAGGCCGCCGGTGGCCTCTGCCAGTGGGTGATTGCCATTCACAAGTACGGCAACATCTTCAAAGAGGTTCACCCCAAGATAGTGAAGAACCAGAATGCCCAGCAGCGCGTGCGCGCGCAGGAGGAGATGCTGAAGCAGAAGGAGGAGAAGCTCAAGAAGATTGTGGACGAGGTGAAGCAGCTGGAGGCGGATCTGCAGGCCAATATTGATGAGAAGAATCGCCTGATGGAGGAGGCGAAGGAGACGCAAGACAAGCTGAACCGTGCGCGCATCATTGTCGACGGTTTGGAGGGCGAGCGCGACCGCTGGATCGACTCCATCGCACGCTACGAAACCGCACTGGCCAATATCAACGGCGACACCCTCATGGCGTGCGGCTTCATGAGTTATTGCGGCGCCTTCACGGCCGATTTCCGCCAGCTGCTGTGGCAGAGCTGGCTCAAGGAGGTGCGTCGCCTGCAGCTACCCATGAACAAGTCCTTTGATTTTGTCGACTTCCTCGTCGACCCGACGGAGGTGCGCGACTGGCAGCAGGCGGGCCTGCCTGGCGACGACTTTAGCCGCGATAACGGTGCGGTGGTGATGTGCGGCCCGCGCTACCCGCTCATGGTCGACCCGCAACAGCAGGCCATCAAGTGGATCAAGCGCATGGAGCGGGATAACGGCCTCAAAATCATCGACCCGAAGCAGCCGGACTTCCAAAAAACGGTGGAGTACGCCGTGCAGTTTGGCTGCCCGCTGCTGCTGCAGGATGTGCTGGAGGAGATTGACCCCATTCTTGATCCTGTCATGTCCAAGGCCGTTGTCCGGAAGGGCAACCGGCAGCTCATCAAGATTGGCGACAACTACGTGGACTATAACAGCAGCTTCCGGCTCTACATCACGACGCGTCTGGCGAACCCGCACTACACCCCAGAGACATGCACCAAGGTCTGCCTGCTCAACTTTGCCGTGAAGGAGCAAGGCCTCGAGGAGCAGCTGCTGAAGATTGTCGTGGAGAAGGAGAAGCCAGAGCTGGAGCGCGACAATGAGCAGCTTATCCTGGACACCGCAGCGGCCAAGAAAGAGACCAAGCGCCTCGAGGATGAAATTCTCGACCTCCTCTCCACCTCGCAGTGCTCTTTGCTGGAGAATCAGCGGCTCATTGACACCCTGCAGTCCGCCAAGGTGACCGCCGCGAACATCAAGACACAGCTGGAGGCGGCGGAGGTGACCGCCGCGAAAATCTTTAGTGCGCGCGAAGAGTACCGTGAGTGTGCTCGCCGTGCGTCGATCCTCTTTTTTGTCCTGGCAGACTTGGGCGCCATCGACTCCATGTACCAGTTCGCGCTGGACTCCTACATTGTACTTTTCCAGAACAGCATCAAGCGGTCCGCGGAGAAGATCACCTCGCACAGCATGGAGGAGCGCATCCGCACATTGAATGACTGGCACACAAGCGCTGTCTACGCCAATACCTGCCGCGGCCTCTTTGAGCAGCACAAACTTCTCTTTGCGTTCCACATGACCATCCGCGTGCTGCAGGCACAGGGACTTGTGAATATGGAGGAGTACGTCTTTCTCATGCGCGGCGGGCAGATCCTCGACAAGCAGGGCCGCCTGCCGAACCCTGCCAGCTCGTGGCTGTCCGAGCGCTCCTGGGATCACATTCTGGAGCTCGACAAGCTCACCAACTTCCACGGCGTTGCGGCGCACTTTGAGCAGCACGCCGATGAGTGGCGAGACTGGTATTTGCTCGAGCGCCCCGAGGAGGCGGAGCTACCCGAGGAGTGGCAGGCCCGTTGTGCGGACAACTACCTGCAGCGCATGATCTTCGCGCGCTGCCTGCGGCCGGATCGCGTGGTGTTTATGGTGTACGAGTTCATTGAGGCGCAGCTCGGCGCGCAGTTTGTCGACCCGCCGCCCTTCAACCTCAAGGACACGTTTGACGAGAGCACCAACACGATCCCGCTCATCTTTGTGCTCTCTGCGGGTGTGGACCCGACCAACCAGCTGGCGGCGCTGGCACAGCGCGAGGGGCGGCAGCTGCGCACGCTCGCCCTTGGTCAAGGCCAGGGTGAAAACGCAAAGCGTGCCATTCAGGAGTACAGCCAGACGGGCGGGTGGGTCTTCCTTGCCAACTGCCACCTGATGGTGTCGTGGCTGGTGGAGCTGGAGAAGATCATCGACGACCTGGGCGATCAGAACCCGCACAAGGAGTTCCGCCTGTGGCTGTCCTCGGTGCCGACGCCCCAGTTCCCCATCGGCGTCCTGCAGCGCTCGATCAAGATGACGACGGAGCCGCCCAAGGGCATCAAGGCCAACATGCTGCGTCTTCTGAACAACTTCACGGAGGACGAGCTGGCCGAGAAGAGCCTGCACCGCCCCACGATTTACTGCAACCTGCTCTATGCCCTGTGCTTCTTCCACAGCGTGCTGCTCGAGCGCCGCAAGTTCGGCACGCTGGGCTACAACGTCATCTATGACTTCACCTATTCTGACTTTGAGGTCTCCGAGAACATTATCGACCTCTACGTGAACCACCACATGCACAGCGACGACGCTGAGGACGTTCCCTTCACCACCATCCGCTACCTCATCGCAGAGGCCTCCTACGGCGGTCGTGTGACCGACGACTGGGACCGTCGTGTGCTGAACACGTACATCGCGCAGTACATGTGTCCACCTGCCATTACCGAAGAGGACTACCCGTTGAGCGCGGCCGAGGAGTACGTGATTCCTGCCGAGTGCACAACGGTGGCGGCGTACAAGACACACGTGAGCGGTCAGCTGCCCATCACAGATCCACCGGAAGCCTTCGGGCAGCACCCGAACGCGGATATCGCCAGTCGCATTGCCGAGTCGACGACCCTGCTGGAGAATCTGATTCGTGTCAACGCAACAATCGTGCGCGGGAGTGGCGGCGGCGGCGCTGGTGGGGGTGCGGGTGGTGGAGAGAAGCAGCAGCAGCAGCAGCAGGGACCGTCCCAAGAGGAGCGGTGCCTGGAGATTCTGAGCTCGCTCGATGAGCCGAGTAAGGCGGCCATTCCGCCCCTCATCGACTACGATGCGGTCTTTGAGGCTACCAACGAGGACCGCGGCGACGCCCTCAGCACGTGCCTGCTGCAGGAGGTGCAGCGGTACAACGCGCTCCTCGCCAAGATTCACCGCCAGAAGGCAGAGCTGCGCAAGGCCGTGAAAGGTGAAATCGTCATGTCCGAGGAGCTCGAGAGCATCTTCAACGCACTCCTGCTGGGCCGCGTGCCCCCGCCATGGACCTCTGCCTACCCCAGCCTCAAGCCCTTGGCGAGCTGGTCGGTCGACCTGGTGGACCGCGTCGAGCAGCTGAAGCTCTGGGCGCAGCGGCCCCCAACCGTTTTCTGGCTGGCCGGCTTCACCTACCCCACGGGCTTCCTCAAGGCGCTCCAGCAGCAGCAGGCCCGTCACGACCACGTGAGCATTGACCAGTACGGCTGGGAGTTCACGGTGCTGCCGCAGGAGGAGCGCAACATTGTGCATCGCCCCAAGGGCGGCGCCTACGTCCGTGGCATCTACCTCGAGGGCGCCGGGTGGGATGCGGAGGCGAACACCTTGTGCGAGCCGAACCCGATGGAGCTGATGGTGGTCATGCCGGTGATTCACTTTCGCCCCAAGCTGCGCACGAACAAGCCCAAGCCAGAGAGCACCTACGAGTGCCCGCTCTACATGTACCCTGTTCGCACCGGTACCCGCGAGCGACCCTCCTTTGTGGTGGCGGTGGATCTGGACGGCGGTGAGGCTATCCCAGAGCATTACACCAAGCGTGGTACGGCGTTGCTCCTCTCCACCGACGAGTAACACATTGCGCCTGATCACCTCCGGGCTGCGGACACCTTTTTTTTTTCTTTAAAATTCTCTTGGCCCATCTGGGAGGAACGGTTCGTTCAGCGGCCCTTGTCGCTCTTTGTCTTTTTTCCCCTTGGCGTTTCTCATGACTGTTTCTCCTTCGCACCCACATTATTTTCTCTTCGCACTGAAGGCTCTTTTTTGTGTAGCTTTTTTTTTTTCTGGCACGGATCGCACACACACACACACACAAACACACAGAGTGCACATGTTCCTTTCTCTCATATCTTGTTCATGACGGCAAACCAGGGACAAGATCAGCGAGGGCGAGGAAACATGTGAATTCCGTACTTTGATTTAGTGCTCCAAAAGGAAAAAAAAAAAGAACTATTTGTTTGTAGGTCAACAACGAGGCACACTTTTTCTTTTCTTTCTTGTTGTTGTGCACTGTCTTTCACGGAGACGCTGTGCGGGTGTCGTTTTTCAAATATGATTGCGCGAGGTGTCTACATGGCCCATGTCACATACGGTTGTTGTGGTTGTTGCGAGGGACGGGCAAGCTGTTTTTGCTCCATCCGATACTCGCAGTGTAACAATGAAACTTTTTTCTCTCCCCCCACTTTCGATGTAAACCACGCGATACACTTTCTATCTCGCAAGTGTACTTTTTGTTTTGTTCTTGCAACAGTTCTTTCTCAACACAAACACAGAAAAAAACAATCACATATGTATACACCCTTCGAAATGAGCCTCCGGTGTGATGAGGAGCGGAAATTTCACCCCCTCCCCTCGCGCGCGTCACTGCAAAGGGTGAGGATGTGGTACCAGCTCTTGATACCGCAACGTCCATCCGAATAGGGGAAAAGAAAGCGTGCGGTGATACACTTGTGAATAGATTTACCCTGAGTGAGGTAACGACATGGTGGCTGCATCCACCGCTGACCGGATGAAAGGCAGTTGGCAGTGCAAGTGCGCGCACGACGAGAGTGACAGTGTACACGCATTTGCCGACTCCCCGCTGTCTCCCTCAACGGCACTCGCAATGGGTGATGGGTGAAAATTTTCAAAGAAGGAGAATGCTTTAATTCACGTGCCTTTCTGTCTTCTGTCTCTCTCCCTCTCTCCTGGATGATCATGAACTCCCACGCCGTCCTTGTATGGGCTGTCTGAACGTCCCACACCCAAGAAGCCAAACACAACCCTTCTCTCTCGAGGCAGAGGTGAGGTCCATTGTTAAAAGGAGGGCCCACGCGTCTCGACTTGTTTTCCTCACCAGAGGCTCCTTCCCCATCCCTTTCTCAGTTCTGTGATTGGCAAAACGAAAATAGCACCGCAGCGCTGCCGACGTCAATGTTGAACTGGGGCCCAAAGAAGCTGAAGAGCGACCGGGAGCTGCGGCAGGTCCAGATGCACGTCATGGCCGAGCCAGCAGGTCTGTTGGGCCGCTGCTTTGGCCGACCCTTGCGCTTCCGTGTGGACCGCTTCTCGTACTTGGTCGACTCAAAGGACGACCGTCTGCAGCAGGTGGAGGTGGAGGCCGACTCGCTTGTGCCCGAGTGTGAGGTGCGGAAGAGTAAACTCCCCGAGGCGGCGGCGAAGGCGGCGGCGGCCAAGGGAAGCCCTATGGCCAGCTTCGACGGGTACCGGTTCGAGGAGCGCGTTCCACTGACCATTTCGGAGTCTAGCAAGCTCATTCGTCGCACACGCGGCTACGTGCTGGATGTCCCGCGGTACCCGTACATTCAGTTTGACGTGGAGGGTGAAACCTCGGAGAGTGTTCAGGGGACGCTTCACTTGCACGGGGAGAGCCACAGCCTGACGTGCCCAAAGGCCATTGAGGGGACGGAGCTGGTGGTGCGGTGCCCGGTGAGCATGAAGCAGTTCGGTGTCACACCCTTCCAGCTCTGGCTAGGCCTCTTCAGCGTGGCGGACACGGTGTTGGTGGAAACAAGAGTTCCCGCAACGGCATTAAAACTGTGACGGCGTGCGCGAGGGCGGCGCTACCCATGATGAGAGAACTTTTCCCTTTCCCGGGGGGAACGTTGAGTCGCCATTTGAGCAGCCATTATCGGTAACAGGAAGCAGGAATGGATGTTCCGCTTCCACTCACACAAACACCTTTCGGTCAAACACAAACAAGCGGAACACAAAAGAAAGAGCTACTAAGCGTCTTGGCGAGAGGAAAGAAGAGGAAGGAGTCTTGGGACGCACTTGAGAGGACTTGTGTCCACCATTGAATCCGTGTCTCGAAGCCATGTGGGAAATTCTGTCGCTTCAGCAAAAAAAGGAAAGAAAGCGACAGTACCAAAAGTGAGTACGTTGAGAAGACCCGTTGCCTGTGATGCACGCCCTGTGGACAGAGACGAGTGCCTCATTGTCATAATGAAGTACCGTCTCATTCACCAATACACACGCACACGTGCGCTTCTCTCTCTCTCTCTCTCTAACTTTCTGATTCTGGGAAGACGCAACGATTCACAACCGCACCTTTCCCTAAATACTGTGGCACCATTGTACTCGTTGGGAGAACGATTCAAAGACGAAAAAAGAGTGCCAGAAACGATTAAGGAAGTTTAAAGGCTATCTGCGCCTATTTCCTGGCCAATTCCTTCCACGCGCTCCTTTCATCCTTTCTCTCTTCCTTTTTTTTTTTTTACACCCATCCTTTCTATCGTCCTGAAAGCTTTTTACGCTTGAATGCATTCCTCTTCAGCAACCATGGAGTTCGTGCGTGCCGTCATTGTCGGCTCCGGGTCCAGCAGCTCCACACCATCGCTCAGCTGCCTGTCCTCTGGAAAGCCGTGCGCCACGTGTCTTGAGGCCCGTGCAAACCCGTACACGAGCCTCAACAACCGCCACAACCCATCGATGCTCATCCAGCTCCGACACCCCGTCGACAAGACCATCCACAATGTTCTGATTGACTGCGGGAAGACCTTTCGCCAGGCGGCTCTCAAAGTCTTTCCGCGGTGCGGCGTGTCCGACCTTAGCGGCCTCCTTCTTACCCACGAGCACGCCGACGCATGCTTTGGCCTCGACGACCTGCGTGAGTTCAGCCGCAAGGACGACCTCGCTGGTGGCCTTGACGTGTACGCGGACCGAGCGACGCTGCTGAGCTGCCATCGCGCGTTCCAGTACCTCTTTCCCAAGGTGAGTCCGGATGAGCTCCCCACCACAGGCACCGAGGAGGAAACGAAGGAGGCGCTGTTGGCGAAGGTCACCTCGGCGCCTGGCGCGGGCAGCGGGTGGAACTTCCGCAGCACAGGGGCGACGTGGACGGCAACGCTGTCGTGGCATCGCCTGCAGCCCATGACCCTCGGCCACCTTCCCATCCGTGAGCGCCGCGCCGCTGCCGCAGAGAAGGACGCTGCAAGCACTGCTGCGTTGGAGCCGGCGGTGGCGGACTGGCCCTTTGTGACCGTTCCCGTGCTGCACGGCAAGGACTACTACTCCGAGGCGTTTCTCTTCCGCATGGACCCGGATGCGACACGGGCAGCGGCGGCAGACACGACGCCCCGTCTTTTCTTTTACTGCTCTGACGTCAGCTGCGTCGACGCGGCTTTCCACGAGCGGCTCAACAAGGCCAAGCAGCTGTTGCTCTTGCCAAACGAGGAGGCAGCCACGGCAGAGGAGTTAGCGCGGGCGGCGGCGACGCCCTTGGAAGTGCTGGTGCTGGACCTTCTGACGTGGAACTCCTACTACTCCACACACCTGGACGCCGAAGGGGCGCTGTCCGCTGCCAAGGAATTGGCTGCGACACATACGTGGTTTGTTGGCATGTCGCACAGCGTCAACCATGCCGGCATGACCGCGGAGCTGGAGAAGCGTGGGGTTGCGGACCGCATGTACGCAGCTTATGACGGGTGCGTGGCAGCCGGGGAGCCCCTCCCAGCGCAGGCCGCGCAGTAGGGTCCGCAGTTTCCCCATTCCAGTGTCTAGGCAAGCCAAGTGCAACAGTGTCGAAAACAAACAAACGAAAGAAAGGACTGTTCAATGGTGTGAGAGTCTCTCAGCTCAATCTACTGTGGATCGGACGCGGACGTGGCGCTCTCTCTCTCTCTTGGCTCTCACGCATTTACATCCTATCAGCGCGGATGTTTCTGTTAGGACTTCACTTCTTTCCTTCTTCACTGTGTGATTGTGTGTCCTTCTGTTGTAACAGCTATGATTTTTTGCGTACGAAGAATAAAAGAATATAGAGGGAATAAGAGAAAATAAGGAGACACGTATTCACTTTAAGCCGAGCGACAGCACATTCGGCAGCGTGGATGCACCGTTTCTTGAATGATGGACAGCTCTATGATGGAAGAGATGTCCGTTATCGACGGAGGGTTGTTGTGCGCTTATGTGAGTGAAAAGGCATTTCCAGGCGTTGTACGGTACCACAGGCAAAAAAAGAGGAAAAGAAGGAATGCCACAAAAAATAATAATGACACAAGCGACTCGGGAGACACAGGTGATACTGCATCACGCAAACACTCTCTTCTTGTGCTGTTGGCTGTGAATACACGTGCTCTCTCGTTACTCGCATTGCTTTTTGTTTCTTCTTCTGCTTCTTGAATACTTGAGTCTCTCTAAAGCACTAGGTATAAACTTGTCTTTTCCCACTGCGATATCCAACTATACACGCAACACATCATCAATGCCCATGCTTTGATTCATCCTAATTGATACATACCACTGGGCAATTCTTTCCGTAGATTTCTTTTGCTTTACAAAAGCCAAAATCCTATTTTATGCCATTCTTCGTCTCTATCCTTTCTCCTTCTCTCTTAGATGTACTGCAATGCTCTAAGCATTGAGTATTACGTCGCCAAGCCTCAACCAGGCTTGGGGGACATGCAGATGTCCCCACTATTCAACCGCGTCTCGGCCGCGTGCCCAGTGCTCAGCATATTCGGCTACATTCGCATTCCTGCCCTCGACGATGACTTTCTTCATTTAGAGGCCGCCAGAGACGACAAGGGGCCGAATAACGAAGGACGTCCTCCTGAGGGGCGTGGTTTCACGCGTGATGGTGGAGCAGGGCTGGCCCAGGCCCTTTCCTCTCCTGAGCTTCCCCCGCTGTCGTCCTCTCTGCGTGTCTCGCACCCGCCACCGCGTGGAGCAGCGGCAGGCGTCGAGGGACCCCTATCCACCACCAAGTCACCTTTTCCAGCACGCCCCACTGTCTCGGTCTCTGGTACGACACGAACGTCAACCTCGCTGACCTTCACAGCACCGCCCACCTCTTTCAAGCCAGCGAGCGCCAGTGAAGAGGGTGAGGGCAAGGGCGGTAGCGCGACGGCTGACCAGGCAGGGGTTCCATCAGTGCCTGCTACACGGGGCCGAGATACG
>JASAOC010001814.1:0-10435 GCA_030849835.1 Herpetomonas samuelpessoai
CTGTCCGTCGACGCCTCCTGTGGTGCCATGGCATTGACGATTTCAAAGGCAGAAAAGCCTACCTCGCCCTGGGACTGGAAGCGGACCACAGGGCCCTTACGCTGCTGGGCGGGCACCCCAAAGATCTGGCGATGAAGAATGCGATCCTGCACCACGCCGGTAGGGGGCTGCAGGATGCCGTGCATCACTCCCCAGTCATCGTGTGGGATGTCCAGGTCGGGAACAGGGCTCCGCGGACGGCCGTGCGAGCTCTCCGGCGATTCAGGCCTGCTGTTGGCATCCTGTGTCATGCCGTCATCGTCAAACGCCAGCCAGCCAGCAAGGAAGGCGGCATCATCGTCTGCGTCACAGCGCACGGGGGTGACTTTCTTCTCCGCGTTACTCGCTCTCAATCGGCGACGTCGTTGGCTGGGCACAGGCTTTGACACCTGTGCGGCGTCAACCACGGAGTACTCCGCCACGCTCGGTTCGTCAAGGGACGGCCGGCCTCGTCGTAGCGCGTTGGAACCCCTTCTAGGGACTGCAGGGAAGGCCGCGTCTGTCGAGGACAGGCGGCCCGGCACCCGAGCGTGCCGCATCCGCAGCTCTCTGCTCAGCTCGTCTCCCAGGGCATCCGGCACCTCGCTGCGCAGCTGCCAATCGTCCGTCTGCGACTGTCTTGCGGGCGGCCCCTCTGCAGTCCGCCGCGCGGCACGGGCGCCGCGAGCGGTGGCAAGGTGCCGTGGTAGAGGCTGTCGCGCGCCGCCCATGAATTGATCCAGAACGGACCAATCCTCCATGACTCAGGGGTACCAATATGCGGAGGAGGGAAGGAGGGGTAGGGATAGGACGCAGCCTGTGAAAAACGGAATGAAGACTAGATCCTGACCTCGAAGCCGACCGAGCACAAAATACGAAGAAGAAGAAGAGGTGCTTTCTGTCTTGCTGTGGTGGTGCTGTTGGTTACACTGACGTCGCACTGTGATATAACTCGCAGTGAGAGGGATCGGGAGGGATCGTCTGTGCGCGTGTGTGCTTCTGTATGTTGTATATCAAAGTTAGTAACGCAAAAGAGTGAAGGCCGGTTAGGTGACGGGGTCGTCTCGTGACTGAGAGACGTGAAGATGAGGGAAATAAAGAGACAAAAATGGGGTGTAGGGGAGGAAAGCTATGGAGAAGGGAAGACAGATTACCAACAGCGAGTTGGAACAGGAGAAAAAAAAAACAGAAGTGGAAAATGAAGAAATGAATATGAAGCTACTTCGGGAAGATGAGAAGTGATCACGTGTTGGCCTTAGAAGAAGCTCAACCGATACCGCTCAGCAGAGGCTTCTTTGGACGCCCGGGTTACGAAAGAAAGGGGAAAAAAATTACGACTCGTCACGCTTAGAGTCCACTTGAGTATTGTCGTGAGGTGAGGTGATACGTGGGAATAAGTGCGGGAATTAGAAGAACGGGACACATGACAACAGTGCAAGTATAGGTGAATGCCGGTGGGGTTTCCCCTACCTTTGGGCTGAACGCAGCAAGGAGTAAGATATCAAGGTTCCTCTGCTCCCATCGCGCCGTGCACCGCCTGGGACCAAGGGGCATACCTGCAGGCCCCTAACTATGGATCGCTTTCTGCGTGGACCCCGATCACCACATCCTTCTCGTTGGATCCCATACCATACTATGTCTTTGATCATGTGGATTGTTTCCTTCTCAGTGTGGGGGGAGAAAAAAAAAACAGGAGTACACGCAGTGTGGATAAGGAAGACAAGATATCCTTCGTCAGGGAAAACAACAAAAAAAGGGGGAGCAAGACAGAGAAACGTGGGGAAGAGAACAGTGAGAGAACAGCAATTATGGAGAAAAGAAAGTGAAGTAGAGGTGGGAATAAACGCCAAGTGGAAAAGAAAAAAACGCGTACGTGTGACAAGAATCGAGAATCTCTTTTGTTGCCTAGACAACGGGAACAAGGGTGAGGCGTAGTACAGGTTATACTACAGGAAGAACTATACCAAAAGGATAAGAGAGGACGCCGTGGTTCAAGCAGGTAGTTGTCGGTCGTTTGGGATAGCGAGTACTCAACGGACGGGGAGGGAGGAGGAAGGTAAGACGAGAATGAAAAAGCGACGGAATCAACGGGGAGAAGACGGCACCGCCACCGTGCAAGCGTGCTGAGAGTGCATGGCGGGTAAGGGAGAGGGGGGGAGGGGGGCCTCCCTCCATTGGGCATGGCATGCGTCAAGGGGCAAGGGAAACAGAGTAAACAAAGGGCGGCAACCCACAGAACCGGCGGGACAGCCTCGTTGCCATGAAACCTTATTACTTCTTGACGCTCTTGTCCGCATTCGTGCCGTTGAAGCGGGAAGGAGAATCGCCGCTTACGGAAATGAGGGACAAAAGCAACGCCCGACAGTCGGTGGGCACCCACGAGGAAGCACAGTCCAAACACATGTTCAAAAGTAGAGATACAGACGGTGTGAAAGACAGGTAGGAGTAGAGAAGAAGAGAAAAGAAGAACAGTAGAAGCAAAACAAGTCACTAAACGATGGAGAGTGTTCATTAAGAAGAGGGAAAGAAACGTATGAGAGAAAAAAAGCACGAATGGCTAAGGGGATGGAAACAATCCATAAATATCAATTATTATATTTTCCTCCCCAAGCTGCGGAGTGGGGAGAACACGGGAGAGATGAGTCACGCATATGTACGCAACGCACATGGGCCTTCAAAAGGACACCGAAGTTCGTTTTAAAAGAGAAAGAGAGAAGCCTCATCAACGGTTGCAGACAATAAGGAAGAAAAGGAAAGAAAGGAAACTGACGAGGCGCGCGTTATGTAAATAAAAGATCCAAACAGATTCTAAACTGTTTTCTTTGTCAACACCGGAGAGAAAAAGGAGCAGTCGGGTTCTCTCCTCAGCATACTGTTGTGATGATCTCTCCCCTATTCCTGACTTCGAGTGGATGCGTGTTCAATGACACATCCCTCACGTGAGAATTTGCCAAGACGTCGGTACATCACTGTGCAGTAGAAAGCAGGCGTGGAGTCTGCCTGCGATGCGCTACAGGAACAAAGCATAGTGGAACTTCCCACTGCTCATTTTTCTTGGCGATAAGTTACGGAGAGAATTATCAGGCTTATGGAGGGATACTTTTGGGGTTGTGGAGGGGAGAAGCAAAACAAATAGATAAACGATAGAGAGAGAGAGAGAGAGCGAAGTAGTCGAGGGTAAAGACAAGGCGGGAGAGAATCAGTCCCTCAAACGGAGCCGATTCTGTACCCACTGTGGAAGTTTAAAGGACCGTCGTGGAAGGATAAACCGAAGAGGAGGGAGAGAGCAAACGCATGAGCATTGGTGGTAGGGTTTTATAAACGAAGCGCATCCAACGCGTTAGATCGTACGTCTTGACAAGAGTCGTTATACCAATAGCGCCAAACAATCAACACGCATGTACACCACAAAAAAGGGGGAAAAGCACTATACCTTTGCGCGCTTGCGCAATTCACGCGCACAGTCATACTCCAGCACCGTTCCCGGTGGGTTGCGTGTGTTCCAGGTGAAGCGGGGTAAGGTGGCGGGCAGCCCTGGCACTTCTCTCAGCCCTTTCGCGTCCGGGGTCGGTGGGGTCGTCGCCTGCTTGGAAGTGGCCGCCGCAGGGGCTGGGACGGGATGCGGTGTCACCAGCAAAGCGGAGGGCACCGCACGAGGCCCGCGCCGCACTTCAATCGTTTCTACCGGACTGGGTGCCTTTGCCCTCGAAGGAGAAAGAGGAGCCGACAGAAGTGGTGGTTGAGGTGAGGGCGGGGGTGGTACCACCACCACAGAAATCGGCGTGGGTGACTTTGTGCGCACGGGTGGGTACAGAACCCTGTGCACGGCAGACTTGGGCTCTCGTGTCGTCGAGGGCTTCATGACAGGTGGGCATGCAGGCGGTGCCGTTGGGGGAGCCGATACGGCCCTCCGTGTCATGGCCAGCGGGTGAAGCTGCTCCATCTGCGGCGGGACATCCTGCCGAGGTGGCCGCGGAATGTCTCGGATTAAGGGCCCCGCGTCCTCTTCGTTGTCGAGGGTTAGGGGCTTGCGCGCCCATGCCAACGTCTTCTTCGCGGCGGTGGTCGGGACCGTTGAGTGCTCAGATCGAGGCCGTGACGAGGAGGGAGGCGCCTGAGGCTGCGGCGCCTCACGCGAGGGTGGCTGCTGCTGCTGATGCGGCTGTTGCGGTGGTGGTGGTGGTGAAGGCGCCACTGGCTGGGGCGGCGGCGGGGGCGGCATACGAGTCGCCACCAGGGTTCTGCTGCGACCTTTATTGGCCGCCTCCGTCGCTGCAATAGCCGACGCTACTTCTGGTGGAATGTAGGGGCGGTTAGGCTTGCTGACGGCTTTGCCTGTCTTGGCGTCGTCGAGGTTGGCGCTGGCCCTTCCGCTGGAGGTGCCTGAATGGTTACTGATGCTGCTCAGGGGTCTGATGCAAACGGAGGAGCACCGCAGAAGGCCCTCCCGCTCTAGCTCCTCGCGCTTGCGGGCACCTGCCTCCCTGGTGGACGAGAGCACACGCGACACCTTCCTGATAAAGTCACCTGACACAATCGGCTCCCCATCCTCGCCGATGGGGACGTTAAAGACCAGAGTAGATGCACGTGGCCCTCCCGTAGAGTCCTCGCTCGCGCTGGCGTCAGACGCGTCGTTGCACTGGCTGTCATCCTTGGGTGGGAAGACAATGTACACAGTGACCTCGGGCATTGCAGCCTCATCCGCTTTACTAGGTGCGATGGACGGTTGCGCCGTGTGGTCGAGGGGATTCACACTGAAGTGCTCCGCGCCTTCCAGCTCGGGGTAACGAAGCGACTTGGTATACAGGAGGGGCTGTGAGGGAGGCCGAACGACGGGTGGTGGCTGCGGGGGCTGANAGGGAACAGCGGTGCCGTCACCCGTGACTCCGCTGCCCGCGGTGGTGGTGGGGTTGTTTTCGGTCGCTCTGGTGGGGGCACAGGCGCTTGGCCCCAGTCCTCCTCTAGGCCTTGCAGCGACAGCGTTTCCAACCACGAGGACTGCCGATCCATCGGGGTGGAGGGCTTCGGCAAAGGTGCCGCAGGGGACCGTACGGGGACGGCAGGGACGGTGGGTGGACTGTCGAGGGTGAGGTCATTGACTTCGTCCGTGCTGTCATCCATCTGCAAATAGCTAAAGTCTCCCATGGTGACCGCGCTGACATTTGGGGAGACATGGGGCGGCTCCGTGTGCAACACTTCAAAGGACCAGTCCGCCTCCGATACCGTCCCTCTTGAGCGACGCCGGGCAGGTGCGCCCAGGCTCAGACCTCCAAGGAACTCAGAGGAAAGCCCAGCCACGGATTCGTCACCGACTGCGCGGGCGGACGCACGCGACCCGCCGCTGTGTGAGCCTGAAGAAGAGCTCGATGACCCCTTCGTACGGCTCTTTCTTGGTTTTGTGGGCTTGTTCTGTCTCATCCATTCCTTATAGGCGACGGGATCGATCTTGATGGGCTTTGCCTTTGGCGGATCGGGACCGAAGAAGGCGCTCACATCCTCATAACCCTTTGGCTCCATTGGCGTCGCGCAGAGGGAGGGAGACAGAGCTTTCAATGAAGGGACGCTACGGCGCACAATGGTCCTGCTACCTGAACCGGAGAGGGAAGGGGAAAGAGGTGTGAGAGCGGCGGTCCTCTAGTGTGGCCTTCCTCTCAGTGTCACAGAGTCACACCTTGGAGAGGTTAGAGTTACAGAGACTCGTGCGCCACGAGGTGCTTCCAATGGTTATTCTATAAGAGGGAAAAAAGTTCGCACTACGGGGTGAATGCCCGCTGGAGGAGGAGGGTACAACGGAAAACCCAAAAAAAAAAAACGGTAAATCTTCAGCGTTTTTTTTTTTTTTTTTAATGGCGAGAGAGACGAGAAAGGCGGAAAGGAAGTGTGTACAATAGATATTTATATATGGGCGAGAAGATAGAAGAGTAGAGGAGAAAACAAAAACAAAGAAGAATGAGGGGAGAAGTGGAAAAGAAGTTTTAAAAGAGTGCCTTCCAATATAAGGGAAGGAAAATTGATTTGTGAGCGTTAGTTTTGTGATTCACGTTTCTTCTGGAGTTAGAAGCGTTCTGGTACAGATCAGGGAATGAGACAGCAACAACAATAACAACAACACTAATAACAACGGCCATGAATGGAAAGCATCATCGGAGAGGGTACGGAGAGAGAAAGAGCTCATGAGAGGTACGTTCTGGTTACAAAAACAAAACGGCTGCAGGCCTGACTAGCAAATAGTCACGGCTGACGCTGAAAGAAGTTCTCTCCTGACGAAGGTCACGCAGTAGCCATGTCGGTCCACGAAATAGCAGTATTCTCGCGGATTTCAACGGCGATTCACTCTTTCTTGTGGATTTGGACAGCGCCGTTTCTTTTGTTGCATGTTGAACTGTTAGAATTTTGAATACAGGCGAGTGAGACGGAAAGGGGGAAAAGATGAATGGTTTTGCGTTCTGTGGCACATAAATGTTGAGGATCGGATGGGATCACAATATAGAAGAAGAACAGAGGGGAAGGAGGAAGGAGAGAGCATTACCAGTGCAGTGAGGAGGAAAGGAGAGAGATGAAGGAAGGAAAGTGTATTTTAGAAAGTGAGGGACAGCGCGTCAAAGAGAAACAAAGAAAGGAAATGGAATGAGAAGCTAGAACTGAAGATGAAGCGAAGGGATGCAAATCCACAGGTAGCACAGCAAAGAAGGCAAAGACGCAGCGATGATGCAACCTCTCCTGTTTCCCTCTCACCCTGACTGGGTGACAGAACGAGGTCGCAAGAGGTAACAGAAAGAAGTTAGCGGTGAAGGCACCGCGAGACGCAACGCGCCAAGGGAGAAAAAAAAAACGATGCGGAATAGGCATTCGGAAAGAATAAAGTTCACAGCGGAACACTGCATGCTAATCATGTTCCTCCTTGGAGAGCCACGTCTACTTTTTGACAAGACTAGATGGCGTTGTGCCGCTCCTTTCGTTCAAACGGAAGCTAACAAGCCGCTTTCGCTCCTCGCGACGACGGAACATCCCGGAGGCGGGTTGACCATCTCCTAGCTGTGGGGACGTGATGGCGCCGGTGCCACTGTCTGCCGGTAGGCCTGCTGCCCCGTGCGTCCCTGGCTCTACAAGGGGGTTCAGGAACGGGTGGGGCCCCTGCTGTGGTGGAAAGGCGTACATGTTGGCATCAAAGAGGTAAGGTGGGCCAGGTCCGTACGGTGTGGGGTACGGCACTGCCTGAGCATAGACATGGGGCGGTGGAGCAGACGCGCCCATCACCCTTCGCGATGTGTGCCGGTCGGCATAAGGATCGCCAGCCTCGTACTGTGCCGTCACCGCATAGACAGAATCGCCCCCTTCCGATGGCTCCACGCTGGCAGAGGTCCCCTCGGAGCTCTTGCTTGTGTCACTATCCGACGGTTCACGGGCACCGATAGTGCTGCTCGATGCATGGCGCGGTGCTGCGGCAGCATCCCCTTCGTTTTCATCCTCTTCGGTTGCCTTCTTCTTCTTACGACCGCCACAACAAAAGCAGTAGAGCACAATGACAACCGCCACCCCAATCAGGACGAGACACCCGAGGCCAACCACCAGGCCAACCCACCACGGCACCCCACCCTTCTCGTCCTCCGCGGCGCTAGAGGTGGCGTTGTCATTCCCCTTTGGATATTCGGTTGACGGCGTTGCTGTCGTCGTCGTTGTGGTCGTTGTTGTTGTCGTCGTTGTTGTTGTTGGTAGCCCAGCAGGGCCTCCTGGCTGCGCGGTCGCACTCAGCAGCTCGCACACGACACGGTTGACATAAGGCACTCGCTCATTGCTAAGGGCGTTGGTAGTCGCGTCGTACGCGATGTAGGGGCCGCCCGTTGTCGTAGGGTTGTTCGGGGCCCATGGGGCGTAGGCGCCTACAGTCGCATGCACCGTTTCGACGCTATACCCGCGGTAGAATCGTCGCGCGCAGTCCACAGAGCCCTCTGACCAACACCAATAGCAATTGAGTGGATTGTCGGCGTCACAGCCATCCCCGAGTCGCATGCCTCTGGTAAAGGTGATGATAGGAGGAGGAAAGGCCTGAGACACCTCCGCCAACTTGTTCCGCACGACAGGCGTCTCCACCGTCGGGAGGTCACCTCCCTGGTTGCGGCAGTACTCGCGGTGGTTGGGGTACCGCCATCCGCTGGAGGCGTAGGCGGCGTACACCACAGAAAGCTGCGCCACGCATCGAGTAGGGACCAAGAGAAAGCAGAGCGACAATAGAACGAGGGTTATCCTCGTGAGCGCCCATGCCATTCCAAAGGTCGTCATAGCCCAGCAGCAAGAAAGGACGTCAGGCACTGAGTGTTTTTGTTGTTGTTGTTGTTGTTTGTTTTGTCTAGTGGTTTCCCCTGGGAATCCCAAAAGAGGATGGAGAACAAATGAAGGGAAAGCAGATAGGTTTGTAGATGCAATCCACCACTGCGGTAATATTTTCTTTTTGGAACAACAACAGGCCCTCTTCAACACACTGTACAGAGGTTGGAGAAGCGGCTTGTTGCGATATGGGTACCAAGGCTGCAGGGCTGCCTGCTCCGCACGTTGGAAAACTAGTGGAAAAAGAAAAAAGAAAAATAAATCAACGGCTCAAGGACAATAAACGCGTGAAAAACCTAGTGTGAATGGTAGACCAAAAAAAGAAAAGAAAAAAGGGTGTGTGGGCGAATGGACGCAGACAGGGTATGCGCTGTCAGCAAGAGATCAATAGAAACCAAAGGGATGGGAAAAGACTATAAAGCACCAAGCCACGTGCCCCAACGTGAACCAAAGACACACAGCGATTACGGATGGAGAAAGGAAGGACGATACAGATGAAAAAGCAAGCGCTGGATAAAACAGGACAAGAGCGTATCCGCAGACTCTGGGCACAACTCTTCTATTATATATTTGAAAAAAAAAAAAAAGGTGAAAGCTGAAAGCTGAAAAGTTTAAATTAAAAAAAAAAAAAGAATGAGGTGTTAATAGTATATGCTTGTTATTGGACGAGGAGACTCAACAGACCTAATGCAGGGAATGAAAGCGGATGAAGGGAATGGAAGAGAGAGCTTGCACACCCTTTTCCCGTCTCCAACGTTGCCGTTTGAACGAACAAGGAAGCTCTTTAGCAGGCAAGAAAGGTCCTCAACACGCCTGAATTGTTATGAGCTGATAAAGACAGAGGTTCAGAAAGATAGGAACAGTACACTGCAGGGGTGAGGTGCAACGCCGCACAGGTCCGATGCTGCACACTTATGGGACTATAGAAGCTACAAGTCGAGGGAAGACAGAGGTGAAGAACAGAAAGGGGTGGCGAGACATATCACGCAAAAGAAAAAGCATTGCATTGTAACGGAAACACCTCCGCCATCAGAGCCCGTCCTTGTGCGCACGCGGCCTACGCATTGGATGAGACGAGAACTTAGCACCCGCACCCCTGCATTAGCGTCTGCCTGTTCACGCACATGTATCTATCACTCTCCTGCTACTCAGATGGTCATGTGCACGTCCCTGCCTTCGACTACCGTCGCAGCTGACCACGCTTAGTTTTTACCGCACGGCGACCTTCTGTGTATTCTCAACTTTCGTTGTCGTTGTCGTTGGTTGTTTGCAACGGCTGGGGTTCCACAAAGGAGTAGATAAAGGGGGAGGAGGAGGAGGAGAACAGAAGGGCAACATGTAAGAAGAATAAAATAAGAAATGGGCGATGACTGTATACACCGATGAGCAGGACACGTTGGGGTTCTGTTTCATGATTGCATACGAAGCAAAGAATTGAGAAGGAGATCGAGAGAGGGAGAAGGGTAGATGGTGTTGTGACATGTCAAAGAACAAGAAGAAAATTCGTAGTTTTTTTTTTTTCGAAAGAAGGACTACACACATTCCTGTTCCATAGAGAAGAACAAGCAGAAAGTCAATGAAAGGAAAAATCTTAGAAACGAAACGAAAATGCAAATTCCAAGGAGGTGGAAGCACCTAGCACGCGCACAGGGAAGGGTTGCAAGCGTCTAGGGTGCTCGGGGGAGAAGACATGTAAGCAACTCCACCACAAAGGGAAAGATAACGAAAAAGCAAGGCTCACGAGCGCGCGAGAGAAATGAAATAAGTGAGTAAAAAAAAAAAAAGATAGACCCTGTCTGTTGTACATAGTGCTGCTCCCGTTACACAAGAAAGCTGTGGAGGTGGTCCATTCGGGGAGAAAAAACAAGAAAAAAGAGAGTTGAAGAACCGTGGTTTCTCATAGGACTCCACGGCGGTGGCACGTCTAATGCATGAGGCGACTCACACACGTAGAAGGTACGAGGTCCTTCACGTGTTTTCTTAGACTTGACTAATAGTCTCCGTCGAAGCCGTAGTCGTAGCCGCCCGCGCTCGTGTGCGAAGGGCTATCTGGCGAGCGGTACGGCGGCGGTGTCGGCAGCTGAGGATAGCC
>JASAOC010001815.1:0-10483 GCA_030849835.1 Herpetomonas samuelpessoai
GACGGTCCAGAGCAGGGACTGGACAAAGAGAGAGGCTTCGTTAGCATAGCGGCGGAGAAAGGGGACAACGGTGAGGAGGAACGTGGCGGGGTCAGACTCGAGCAGCACCTCTGTCATGGCCTGCACGTCTTTATTGGCAGGAATGAGACGGACCATAACTTCGTTGTTGCGCGCGACGCACTGCCGGTAGACGTCCAGCAACGTGGAGAAGAGGCTCCGCGGCTGACGCGCGCAGAGCTTTAGGAAGAGACCCAGGTGACGGCCGAGCACCTCCTGTGCTTTCTTATCCTCCTCCGCTTGCAGGGCGGTACTCGTGGCTTCGTCCAGGGCAGCCGCTGCGCCGGACTCGCGGGTGGCCCTCAGCACCGTGGTGAAATGGTATCCAGGCACGGCGGCGAGCTGTTTCTTGGCGTAGCGCACCAACGCGGCCTCCACCTCGGACGGGACAACAGACCGTCCCGTGCTCGACGGCGTGGAGAGGAGTCGCCCCACAGAGATGATCGCCACACGACGGGCGTAATCGTTGCGCGACATGCACAGGTGCAGTAACAGGTTGACAGCACAGGTACGGTAGACAGGCCGCTGCGTGGCTAGTGCGCTCAGCAACAAAAACCCCATGTGGCACCGCTGCTGATCCGTTGTGGAAAGACAAAAGCGACGGTAAATGTAGTTCCAGACGTATCGTGTGAGCGTCGGGGCTTGCAGGAGAACGTCGACAAGGATGCCGTGGAGACTGCAGGTCTCCGCTAGCTCCATGAGGCGGCACAGGACATGGCTATATGCGCACGGGTGCCGCGCGGTGTCATTGAGGAAGAAAAAGTCATTCTCGCCGTCGTCGTCGCTACCACCCATGCGATCGTCATCGTCATCGTACGCAGAACCCTCGTCACCACTCCCGCGGTCACTGTCGTCATGTGCACGGTCATCCGCACCTGAGCCGGACGCGTCGCTGTCCTCGCCGTCGAGGCCATCCTGTCGTGGGCGTTTGCGCTGGCGACGAGAGGCCCCACCGCGACCGCGACGACGTCGTGTGCCACTGCTGCCTCCTGCCATGGCAGCGCTTGTCATGTAGCTCGGCGTGCGGGTGTTCTCGTCCTGCAAGAAGGCAATGGGGTTCTCCGTGTCCACCACAAAGCGGGTGTGGCTCGAGAGATGGGTAGTGGCACTCCCTCCCGCCACTGCAGCAGCCCCTGCACCGGTGGCACCGTCGGCAAATAGCAGCAGCGGGTTGATTTCCCCGCGCTCGTGGATCGGCGCCTGCGCGGCGGCAAAGCTAAACAGCACCTGCAGCATTAGCTGATAGTAGGAGTGCATCTGCCCGACAAGGGAGTGCAGGGCAGCTCGGCTCCGATTGGAGTTGCGCAGCTTCTGCTCTCGCTTGAACTCCTGTTGGAGATGCACAAACACCTCATCCAGGGCGGCGTCCGACATGCTGGCGGGCATCTGCACGAGGCAGCGGCCAATCAGCGCCTGGGCGGCACGCACGGTGGCCTCGGACTCCTCCTTCACAAAGGCGTAGGAGCGCAGCACCGACGAGAAGGCGGCTTTCTCCAGTACCGCACGCGCCGTCACGCGGCGCATCGTCGCCATTCCCTTTGCCTGGATGTTCACACTATCCCGAACGTGGTCGAGCAGCTTGGTGGCGGGAATGGCCTCCACGCCCTGTCGTTCAATCATGCGCTGACGCTCTAGCTCCTCACGCTGGGCACGGCGCGCCGCATCGTACTGCATCTCTTCCAGACCACGAAGGTGTACGGCACGGAGGTCCTCCTTGTTCACCATGGTGCGGTCCAATTCCGCGACGCTCAGCATGACCATGTCCGCCAAAGCAGCCGCGGTGACCGGGCCCACAGAGGACTTGAGGAGCGGCTCGCGACTGGCACCGAGCAGGAGCGCGTCATCGTCGTCGTCGTAATAGGCAGCAGCACCGGCGCCTTCGCCGTCGAATCCATCAAGCAAGTCCCCCACGTCCCCAGCACCGCCACCAGACGCCGTCAAGGCATGCTGTGCGCGTGCTACGTGAGACGCGTCAGCGGCCTCGTCCCAACTGTCTGTGGCTGCTTTCACCGCCTCGCTTGCTGCAACTGAGGTGTCAGGAGCAGGTGGAGAAGGGGTCACGGTAATACTACCGCCAAAGGCGGTGAGCGCTGCCTGCAGGCCATTGCTCAGCGTTGCCGTGAGGAGGCGCACGGACTCCGCCTCCTTTTCACCCGCCTTTCCATGCGACACAACCGACGCGGCTGTTAGGGCCACACTCAGCACCCGCTGCACCGCGTGCTGCACGCTGTAGAGGCGCATGACGTCGACCACAGAAGCGCCACCACGGCCAAACCCAGCGCCGCCCATACCGCCACCACCACCCATGTCTGCTCCGGAGCCGAGGGCAGCGAGCTCCGTTTGACGGTGCTGCTGAAGTGTCAGGTAGCGCTGTAGGTAGGCCAGCAATGTGCTGATGGTGTGACGGAATAAGGCTGCGGCCACAACCGCCGTCGGAGTCGGCGCTATGGCAGACGAAGAGAGGTTAGCGTGCTGCTCTGCACCCCACAGCACTTCCTCCGCGTAGGCAAGGACTGTCGTGAGGAGGGAGGCTGGCACGGTGCTGCCGCCATGCCCGCGCCCCAGTTCCCGTGCAAACGTTGTGCCACCTGTCGTGCCAGCACCCAAACCGCCTTGCCCCTGTGCGCGGCCCTGCTGCTGCTGCTCATCCAGCACGGCCCCTAACGGCCCCAGCAGCCCTTCCACCGTGCCCTTGATCTCCTCCGAGATGTGCTCGACCACCCCCTCGTGCAGCTCGCTGCTCAGCACTGCCATCTGCGCCCGCAGCATGCACACAAGACAGTCGAGGGCTGCACGCTGCATCGCCTGCTGTCGGGTGTGACCAATGGCCAGGGGATCGCTCTCTGCGTCTGCGGTCAGGCCTGCCGTGGGTGCTGGCGCACTCAGCCGCTTCGCGATGCCCAGCCGCAGCGCCGAGAGCTCACTACGAATGGAGGCCTTGGCGGAGGTAGCCTCTTCGCCCTCGGCCTCGTTCTTGCTCCCGTTGGTGCGCACACCGTACGCGGTGACAGTTGCCATAGGGTAGAAACAGGCGAGCGCGCTGGCGTAGGTGCAGAAGAGCGTCGGATTCGCCACCGTCGACAGTTCATTGAAGAACATGGCGAGCATCAGGTGATCGTCCAGGGCGAGGGTGTCTTCGCCTTGCTTGCCGGTCCTACGAAACGACGTCAGTGAGCGACCGATAGCCTCCATGATGGCCTGCCGATAGAGACTCTCCTCGCGTGTGTTATACGCATCCACGAGGGTGTAGAGCGCCTCTTTGATGTCTTCTCCGGAAGATGCCGCCTGCAGGACGGTATCAAGTCCGTGGAAGCTGACAGAAGCATTTGCCTCACAGGCACGCTGCACAGCTTCCAAGAAGGAATCCATTTCTGTCGTCGCTCGGTCAAGGGCCAGTCAAGTGGGGCACAGAGTCGTCAACAACAGACTTGGTTAGTGTTTCCACAAGAAATACTAAGTTTTTAAAGTTCTTCGAATTACTTAAGAAAAACATGAAACAGCGTAACGAGCGGGTGCCACAGATTGCTGAGAGCATAGAGAGTGCAAGCATTTCCCTTCACAACAGCGCATACGTCCTCACAAACCGTTTATTAGAAGTTTATAGTCGACTCTAACGGTGTGTTAGGGTGGTCGCTGGAAATACTCTTAGACGGCTTCGTCATTGGTGTGTGGGTCACCTACAGGAGAAGACAGCGGTACGGATGTCCCCTGTGGCGTACCCTGCTGTCATTTTGTTCCGCCGTGCGTGCACCTCATTACCTTTCTGTGGCATCTTTGTGGGGGCTTCAGCAAGAGCAAAAACAAAGGATATAGAAACATGAAGAAAGGGCAACACATCAAAATAGCAACCGCAAACATTTTTGATTTTCATTTTTATTTTACGAGATCGAAAAGAGGTATAGAGGGAGGAGAACATGTTGGAGTCATACCAATAGGAGGACAACATGCATGAAATATGAAGGCTCCAAGGGCCGTGTGTTGAGTAGCACAGACACACGCAAAAGAAAGGAGACCACGGACAAGGCCCCCACCAGCAGGACATAATAGAAGAGAAAGCAGAAAATGGAAATAGAAGCGCAGGCAAGAGGAGGGGGAACGCAGAAATCTTTCCCGGCAATGGTAAACCGAATGAGTACTTCGCACCAATCCTTTTTAGTTCACTTCACGACGTGACGGCCTGCTCCATCACCACAGACGCGTCAAGCTCCACCCCAACATTCTCATCTGGGAAGTCAAAGAGGCTCTGGGTCACGGCAAACCACCGTTCGCCCATGGTCAGCCAGCCGTCGCCGTGGTACGGCACACGCGTCATTTCGGGCAGCTGCATAATATACTCGAGCTCCATCTCTGGCAGCGGGTTGCGAGGCGGTGGGGGCAGACGGTGTGTAATGTCCCACTTGCTGGCGTAGTGGTACCACAGGGCGGCACGGCTGCGCTTCTGCGCATTCGGTACCCGCGGAGGCGGCGGCGGAGGAAAGAAGTTCGCGTGGAAGTGAAGGAGGTCGCTTAGGATCTCGCTATCGGTCTTGGGCCGTGGGGGATGGGGTCCCGTCATATAAGGCCCTGCAGGGCTGGCATAGGAGCCCATGGGTGGCTGCTGTTGCGACATAAACTGAGAAGGGACGGCGTTTGGCGACGCGTAACCGTTGGGGCCAGCTGTCACATGGAATCCGCCGCCTCGGTTCGACGGATGGACCGGGGCATACGGCTGAGAGCCGGGTGCCCCAGGCCTGGCGTTCGCACCTGTTGCTTGCACATTCCAGCCACCGGTGCCACCCCCCTCCGCGACGCCCATCCAGTTGCCGTTGGCGTTGGTGTTGAGGCTGTAGCCTCCTTCGCTCATGGGTGCGGCGGTGCTCATACCGAATCCCTGTCGCATCTGTGGACCACCGCCCATGCCGTACGGCTTGCCTGCACTGCCTCCGTAGGCACCACGCATCCCATAGCCTTGAACGCCTCCTGGCTGCTGCAGTTGCTGCTGCTGTGGTGGTGGCATTTGAGCAGGCTGGGGCGGGGGCTCACTGAGGTTCGGGTAGTTGCGGTGTGCGCTGTTGGTCCCGTAGATCACCGTTTCCTGGCCAGCTTGGTCGTGAAGCTGTGGCTGCCCTTCCTTGATGTACGCCAGCAGCGAGGTCATGGAAAGAGGCAATCCAGCCGAGGCAATAATGCTCTGCGCCACTTGCTTGTCCTCGAGCGTGGGGACAGCGTGGGCCGCAGCAGCACCCGCAGCAGGGGCAGTGGGCGGACGGACGTTCATGGGGTTGGGGTGCCCGCGGTGCTCTGTAACGGAAATGCCTGTTGTCGTCATGCCGCTGCCAGTACCACGCGACGACTCCCCGACGCCCTCCTGCACGGTGAAGTAGGTGGGCTGCATGGCGTAGGGCTGATGCGTGGCTGGGCGATGGCTTGACGCCGCGGTCGCCGTGACGGCGTTGGTGGAGAAGGGGCCCCCTGCAGAAGGGTTCGGGACAGTGTTGTCGTAGGATCCAGCCTCAACACCCAAGGCCTCCAGCGCCGCCGCCGCAAGCGCAGCCGCTGACGCCCGGCCGTCCTCCTGAGGGTTCCCGTGTTCTTGGGGCCCGGCTCCCTCCGGCACCGCGCCTTCGAACGCGCCCGCAGCTCCCTCGGCAGCCGTGTCGTCCAGCAGTGGGGAAGCTGTCGCAGACGCCCACACCTCGCTGCTCCGACCGTAGCCCGTCAGCGGCGTTTGAATCGGTTTGGACTCGGCTGATCTGCCGTTGTCTTCCCACACGCTTGAGCCCGGGGCGGCCCAATCGATCTCTTGGCCAATAGCAAAGAGACGAGCCGGTGTGCGCACCATGCCAGGCAGCAGGCTGCTCTCCCGCTGCATACCAGGCTCGGGGTCCGCCTCCGACGCCGGCTTCACGCTGATCTGAGGAGGTCGCTGGGATCGGTCCATGACGTCAAGAGCTTGCACAGGAGTGTGTCGGGGGTGTGGGTGAACCTTTTTTTTTGTGTGTGTGTGTGTGTGCCCTTCCAAGAAACAATAACTAAACGGCGGCAACAGTGCAAACGAAACCAAAAATGAAAGGAAATCCGTCACCTGGCAAGCGAGCAATAAACTGTGAGCAGAGAAAAAGGGATGGGGCGGGGCGATTGCGCGAGGATTCTGTAACCGGGAGAGGCCTTTCCGTACGCTGAGAGCGTGAGAGATGGACTGTGGCACCTACGAAACGTTCTCCTGTCCCAACTGACCGTGTCGTTGTGCATTCAAGAGTTCGGTGAGACAGCATACAGCCTGGTGAACGACATTACAGGTTTCCCTTTCTTTCAAGGATGTGCTTCTTTGTGGTATAGGGATTTGGATACTCTTAATCGTGCAGTTAGTTCATGACGGAAATTGTTAGTTTTCAAAAAGGGAAACATGAAGTGAGAAGAGGTACCAGCGGCTCCGGGAGTTTTTCCTTTAGCCTTCTGGCGGGCAATCACCGTGGAAGACATCATAGACACAGCCTCGGAAGCTGACTTCACAGCTGTAAGACGCTCAACGATGTGGCGCGGCCCTGGCAATTGGCGCTCGTGACGTATGTTAGCGTCACCGCACCGTCCTCCTCATCAATGTGCACACCCCAGGAAAAGATGATGGCATTCGAGTCGAGCGAGAAGAGCGTGTCACGGACCTTGTTGAGTGACTTGACACGGCTCACGTGGCGCAGTGGATTCTTCTTCTTCACTTCAGCATCCATGCGGATAGGAGTAGCGAGGAGGGCTGCCGCCTCCGCACGAACCGCCTCAGGGTACACAACCTTGACGGGCATCAGAGGGCAGGCCTCCGTTGCGGACGGTACCTCGTCTGTCAGGTGCGTGTAAAGGATCTGCGCGCTTTCATTCCCTACCAAGATCGTGTCCTCATCGAGGAACGTGACCGAGTGGATCTCCTCCTGCGGTTGCGGTGGCTGGCTCAGCCGGATGGCGCGGATGGGTTCCATGGTGGTGCTGGAGTACACCACGAGGGAGAAGCGCGCCTGGATAAGAAAGCGCGTGCCAGCTGGGGAGAAGACCACCTTGATGGGCTCCTCTCGGGCGAATAAGCGGGCGAGGGGGTTGGCTTCGCCAGAGTCCTTCTTGGTGTTCTTGCGTGCACGTTTCTCTGGCTTCTCTTTCTCACCGCCATTCTCCTTGTCCTCAGATTCACCTTCAGAGGACTCCGAAGACGCATCATCGTCTTCCTCTTTCACCTCTTCCCGTGTAGCGACTACCGGGGTGTACTTCCACTTTGTGAGCAGCCGGCCCTTGGACAGGTCCAACACCGCGACGCTGCGGTCCGCCCCGACAGACACCACCAGCGCACCACCACTGCCTGGGTGGATCGCGAAGCTGACAAGGCCCCTCTCGTGCACCGAGAGTGAATTGCTCACGGACCAGTCACGGCAGCGGTAAACGAGCAGCGAGCCATCCACGCAGCCACAGAGCAGATACTGGGAACCATTCGTGAAGCCCAGGCACAGCACCTCGCACGGGGGTGTCAGGCTGCCAAGGTCCGCCAGCCGCACCGGCATCGTCTCTCCTGCCGCCTGTAGTTTTGCCCGCTGGACCGCCGTCAATTTCTGCTCTGCCTTGTTGGTGAAGAGAAACACACGTTCGTCTGCACCGCAAGACGCGACGTAGCGGTCTGTCACGGCCACATCATTGACGTTACCCACATGGTGCTTGATAGCGAACTTGAGATAGAACTTTTCCTTCTTGAGAACCAGGCCCGCCATCACGGCGTGGTAGTTGCCAACCACCAGAAGCGCACTGCGGCACGGGCCGCGCTGGGCGGAAGGGAGTGGCTTCGACGGTGCCATGGGAGAGGTGGACTCCCCCCTTGCGGTGCGCGCTTCCTTCTTGGACTTGTTGTTGGCTGATGCAACCGTTGCACGCCCGCCCTTCTTGTACGAAGAGCTACTACGAGAACGCTTCATGAGGGACGAAGAAAGACGCTGTGGTGTGACAGGGTGCAATAAGAAAAGCGCTGACGCACTAGGAACGTGCACTTGACAAAGATGAATTGCTGTGAATGATCGAACTTGCGATACCAACAGTTAAGGCAGAGAGAGGACGAAGATGAGCGTTGGCCATCACAGGCAGGAAAACTACCGTAAAGTACGAAAACAAGTACTGCTTCACGAGGTTCATCCATCCTTGCAACAGCGAGCAGGAGCAGCTCGACAGCCAGTCTACGAGGTGTGGCGATGCACACTCTCCTCTTTTGATAAAAATCTGCGCCATGTGTGACAGTAGGGGGATGTCACCAGCGGCCATCCACCTTCCCTGACATTGCTGTATTCATAGACGCAGGACCAGGGGAGCACCTCATCCCATCACCAAGATTTCCGCCCAAGGGACTGAATCCATTATTCATGAACGTTAGTTTGAGTGATTATCGAGTTTTCATTTGTGAGATCAGGAAAATGTAAAGAAGATTGCGTTAACGTGAGTGAATGGTGAAACGGTTCTATCGGTAAAGACTGTGTTACACAGAAAACAAGCAAGAGAGAGAGGTTGGGATACTGCGAGTTGATAATAGTGGGGAGGTCGCTGAGATCCTGTTTGAGCATAACGTGACGTTTTTTTTTTTTTTTTTTGGGGGGGGCCTTCTTCTCAAGGTCTCAAGAGTGAATACTCAATGCGATGACAAAGGTCCTTCTCGGGGAAGAGCATTCGCTTTCCGGGATGTTCTAAGGGACGGATCAGTCGTAAGGCAAGAAAAAGTAGAAGAGGAAGCGTCAAGGACCGGAGAGTCGTCGGAGGACAGGGATGAGGGGAAGATGAGGTAGTGAATGCAAGATAGAGATACAAAGGAAAAATGCACGAAAATGAAATGTGAATACACGGAAGCTTGGGAGAAAAGGGAGAGGCACATACAGGAAGGAATATAGAAGGACGACACGAACTCTTAAGAGTGCGTGGTGCCACCAAGATATCTGGTAACGATGGGGAAGCTAACTAGTAATGCAGTAGAGGACTGTATCCTCACCGTAGATATGTGTAGCGCCATTTTTGCCGTTTACAGAAAGATAGCTGACAGGCACGGGTGAGAGAAGATGATGAAGATGCCTTTGAATGCAAGAAGCCCAAGCTTTGCTACCTCTCTGTGCGTTTGTTGTGGTGGTTGCTGAGAGTGAGGTGATTCTGTTGCCTGTGATGCGATTCGCATCTGTGCTTCGAAGCGACACGCAGAGAAGTGCTGTGTCCCAGCAAAAGAAAAAAACAGTAGAGAAACATCCGACGGTGGCGGAGCTCGTAGAGTTACGTATTTCATAAATATTTTTGAGTCTGGAAACAAAACGGTGAAGAAAATGGGAAAAATAAATCAACGGGAAGAGGTGATAAGAAGGGTTACGGTATAGAGCTGCTGCTGCTCCTAAAAATAGCGCTGTGGGGTGGGGGAAGAGAAAGAGAACAAAGAAGGAGAGACACGCACGGTGAGGAAGAATCCTAAAAGAATCCGGAAAGATAAAGAAAGCAATCGCGCGGAAAAGGGGAAGAATACACTTTAAAAAAAAAAAACATGCCAGGAATGATCATGAGAAACAATGAGCAACGCGACTGGCTTTCATATTTTTTCAAAGGTATATGAACAGTTCCACGAGGTATATAGGATGAAGAGGAGAATAAAGGAGGTGCGCAAACGCGGTCTGTGGAATAAGAAGCCAGTTACTTCGTGAAAAGGCAGAATAAGAAACAAACACAAAAGACAGGGGAACGTGAGTGAGGCGGGGACACTGGTTCAGGAATCAAGAAACAGAAGGAAGCGTGTAACAGATACAGAGAATCATATGCCTCGAAGACACCACGAAAGGCTTAGGGTGTGTTAGTACACGAGCTACGTTACGCACGAAGGGCACGTGCACTTCCTCAGCCCTCGCCACTGTCATGGCGACACTCAGCAAGCAGACTGTACCAAGGTGCAACTCTCAGAACCTCGAGAATTCCGCGTTACCCATCACCAGCAGCTTTGGTGCCCTCGCTACCAGTGCCCGGGGTGCTGTCACCATCTTCGTCCTCCTCCCAGCCTCCCCGAACACGTGAGAAGAGCGGCTGCGCAGGTGAAAACATGGCGTCACCATCGATCATGCCATCGGACCGTGCCGCCGCCACGGTCTGCGCTGTAGACGACGACGGAGGTGGCGTACCACTCAGCTTCTCTGCTATTTTGGAGTGGATAACCGATACGACCGCGATGCTGCCTTGAGAAACTGTGGCTGCCGCACGACGCGACGGCTCTGTTAACGAGGCCGAGTCACCAGATCGATCTGCTGCTGCCGCTACCGTCGAGCACAACGAGGATGGTGCCGAGTGCGCCAAGCTGCCCGAGCTCCGTGACTCCTGTCGGCGCTGTGACACGGCAATGCGTGGGCTGCGGGAGACAGGTGGAGCATCTTGGTTGGCAGCGGCATTGGGGTCCTGGTACGCAGCCCGT
>JASAOC010001816.1:0-10544 GCA_030849835.1 Herpetomonas samuelpessoai
GAGTCCGCCGGGGTCCAGTGATTCCTATTCTTTTAAAACGCGATAGGAAACGTTTGGAACACAGTAGGGTCCTTCAGCTTTCTTCTCTGCGTCGTCACCGCGACGTTCAGCGTCAACCTTTCCTCGAACAAGAATAAAAGTGGGAAGAGGAGAAGCTTCGATGGCGCCAGGCTGGTGTTCTGGTAAACCAAAATTAAAAATAAAGCAGAAGTGAACAAAAGGGTGTGGGAGCATCTAGTGTAGAGAACAAACAAAAACAAACAAACACACGAACGGAAGAAAGTCAATGAGAAGTCTAAAAAGGAACAACGAGTACTACAAAGAAAGTCCTACCTCTCTCTTACAACACCAGAGAGAGAGAGAGAGAGAGAGTCCGCCAGTAAAGACTCCTCTGTGAAGTGGATACGGACAGGGTTATTAATATTCTGAAGAGTGAAATGGAGCGAACGAAAGAGAAAGTGAGGGAAGAAGAGTCCCATTGTGATGGAGGATTCTGAGAGAGAGAGAGAGAGAGAGAGAGAGAGAGAGAAACGAATGAGCCGCGAGCGTCGCTGGTGCCACAGAGAGCCCCCACGCACAAGTAAGGCAAGAGAGCGGCGCACACGACAGTAAGACGCAGCTGTGCGGCCCATAAAGGGGAAAGGAAACATAGACACACGCGTACACACACACACTCTCACAAAGAAACAACTGTTTCCAACAAAGAAAAAAGAGGAGATAGTATGAAGTCCACGCACGTAGCGAAAGGAAGTCCTCGCTTGCTTGTGTAGTGAGCCAACCTCCCTCTTTTTTTGGTTATAGAGAAAGAGAGGTGTCGTCCCCCTTACTCACAACGGTCGCCTGCACACGGCAGCGAGGCAACAACGAGCACGGATTCCACTAGTGTCCCAGTTGACCAAACGGTCTGAAGGGCAATGACGGAGAATTTACGAACGCAATCGTGGAGGTGTGTCTGAGTCACGACAACGCAACCACAACAGCATCAGAGGTGCGTGTTTACCGTGCTACAAGAGGAAAAGGGAGAAGGATTGACGCAAGCCCTGCCGACACGTTCTGGAGGTTGTGTATGTATGTGTATGAAAGAAGAACCTGGTCAGGGGCGTCCAAGGGAGAGCGGAAGGAAGGAAGAAGACGATGAGGTGCATGGAGAGGAGGGTGGAGGGAGTAGCTGGTCACTCGGGACATCGGTATCGACAGTAAAAAAAAAAAAAAACGAGCCAATCAAGGCACGCACAGGTAGCGAAGGGAAGAAGAGGAAGGCAAAACAAAAGAGAGTCGTTGGAGAAAGGTGCTCGTTTGGAAGAGAGGGAATATGCAGATGTTCGCGTCCAGCCACAACGTTCACTCCCTGCAGTACGCCAAGTCCATAAAGTCGTCATCCACAGGCGTTCGTGGTCCCTCGGAGGGTTCCTTGGCGCGCACACGTGGCGCAACGTACTCGCGGTTGTGCAGCAGTGACTTCCTCTTTCCCTGCACCGCTATTTGGGGAAGGCGCAGCGGGGAGTCCTCACGTGCGTACGAACGACGCCGACGCTGTGTCGTGCTGGACCGACGGCTTGCTAGGTTCGATGTGGGCTCCGAGGACTCCGTGACGCTGCTCCGTCGCCGGCTGCTGCGGTCCCTCTGAATGACAACCACGGGGTTCTTCACAGCGTCGTTGGACCTGTGGTGTTGTTTGTCATTACTAGCCTCTGTAGCGGCTCTACTTTGGGCCGACCGACTCCGCGCAACCACTGCGTTTGAGCGGCACCGCGTCGACGTCACTTGGAGGAGGGTTCCCACTGGTGGCTCTGTGAGCGTCGCGGAGAGGGGTGGCGGTGGCGGTACCGTCCCCTCTTGCGGGTGTTCGGACGACGGCTCCGTTCTCGTTGTCGTCGCCTCAGATGCGTTCTCTGCCCCGTCCGTTTCTTTCTTAGCGTTCTGCGCAAGAAGGAGAAGCTTCTTGCGGAAGTTGGTGAGGCTGTCCTTGACGTGGTAGAAGGGGTTGTCCTTGGGTTTCGGGGCGGCCTTGGGGCGAAAGTGAACAAAGAGCTCGATGGCGTCACGCATGTAGAGGTCGCGTTCGATGCAGACGTGGCGGCGAAAGAAGCGCTCCAGCATCATCAGATGAAAACACCCGTATTGCTCAATGTACATGACGTTGAAGGCGGCGTGGCTGACCAGTTGGAAGTGGCAGCGCTCGAGCGCTGTGAAGTGGAGCTCAACAATCCGCGCCTGCGTTGAGGTGTCCCCGTCCGCCGCGCAAAACATGCGAAAGAGGAAAGGCAGGAAAGCAACCGCCTGTGAGGTTCGTTCGCCTACCTTGTCGGCAGACGTGCCCGTCGTGTTCCCTTCCTGTTTGTTCCCGCTGCCAAAACTGTCCGCACTCGTGTCTCCTACACAAGGACGATGCCTGACAGGAATATCGTCCGCGAGCGTGTCCATGCTGTCAGAGCGTTTCATCTGGGTGTCGCGGTCGCCGCCCATCGGGACGAAGCCGGTGTGGCCGCTGGCGCAGAGGTCCCTGGCAGCTGGAGAACGCGTCTGCGGACCTTCGGGTGCGGCGACGGCCGGCAGCGGCGGTGGTACATACCCTTCCCCGACAGAGAAGGTCGCCGCCATACGCGGTGACATGAGCGTTGGCGAGCCGTAGGCTGCGCTTCGGAAGGAAAGAGAGAGGGAAGCCGGGGACCGGCCAAACGCACCTCGCGGGGACACGGCACTGCCCTGCGGCGCCTGTGGAGACTGCAAAGGCTCGCCCGCGGGACCCGATACCATACTCATGCTGCGACCATGGAAGCGTGCTTGGCTGCTCAGAGCAGGCGGTGGTAGCGGTGCGCTTGTCGGACTCCACGGCTCGCGGTCCGCCATCTCGCTGGATTCGCCCACAATGGTTTTGAAGGCCTCGGGCATCCAATCGTGCTTCACTACGGTTTGAGTCCAGTGAGCGACCATCATCACTTGCCACTGGGTAAGGAGCTCGTTGCCGTACTTCTCCACACGCATCAAGATGCTGTCGGTGATGTAGGACGGGAGAGAGGCTTTCGGGTCAATCAGAATGGGGGAACCCATGCCTTTCTCGAACGACGACGGTGGTGTCCGCACAGGGTGCAGCGCTGCGCTGCTGAGCTGACGCTGTGACATCGCTTCAGGATGGCCTGTGGTCACAGAAAAGCACGGATCGAGTTTCAAGCGAACTCCACCAGTAGTGAGCCGCGTGCGTACCACGGACCCGTCCTCCTCTGCTGATAAGGAGGTCACCGACTTGCCTTCCACGGTGCGCTCAACCGAGCTGAACCGCACGGCGCACGGCTTGGGAGACGGCGATGGGGTGAGCTCAATGCTGCTGCAGCTCACGTTCTCTTCCGCGACGACAAAGCCCTGAGGACCCGCGCTGTGGTTTTCACCGTGGTGGTGCTCTCCGTCCGTGTCCTCTTCCGCGTGGTGGTCAGCGGGCCGACTGATGCTGCGGCCGGGGGTGGTGTCTGGCTCGGTGCAACCGTAGCTACTGCTGACGCCGCGGGTGCCGCCCTCGTCGGAGCTCATGCGCCTCTCATTGGAGCTGTCCAGGGGCAACGTTTCGTCGCGACTGCGCGGGAGAGGGCTCACATCTTCGGTGGCAGAAAGCCTGCTCACGCCATCCAATCGGACGGCACCTGAGCCGCGCATCGGGACCTTTGAAGAGGTGCTGTTGGTGCTCCGCTGGCTTTGTGGCCTCTCATTCGTCGCCAGAGGGAGCTCTTCTTCCTTGGCGGAAAGGCGTACGGTCCGTTGGCTAGACGTGGTATTCTCATCGGTAGCTCCCTTGCCCACACGGTAGAAGCGCTCCGGCCCGCTGTCACGGCCATCCCGTGGCCTTTCGTCGTCGTCGGTGCTTCCGGCGTCCGTGGTCGCGTCGTCTCTGAGACAGGGTAAATCCTGCGCACCGTCCGTCTCGTTAGCACCGCCGTCACTGTCAGTGTCGGAAGACGACACAACTGTGGTATCCAAGAACCATCTCGGCTGCGGCAGTGGCTCTGCCACATCAGACGGTGCGGTGTGCGGCGAAGATGGCGTTGAGGCGCTTCTTTGTGTTGTAACGTCAACTGTCTCTCCGTGTGCGGCGATAGGTGCTGCGTCTGTCGTGGGAACGCCAGCGACCGTAGCGACGAGGTTCGTATCCTCCGTCGCAATGTGAACAGCGGCACCTGTGGTGGTTGGCGAGGTGCCGGCGTGCTGGCGAACGTGGCTCAAGTTATCGCTGCCAGGCGACATATCTGGGCTTTGTTCAATCGGTGCTGCGTTCGTTGGCCTCTTGGTGAAGAGGTCAGACGGGTTTCGCACGCCACGGGTGTAGCGAGACATGTGTGAGGGTCGCTCCGGTGTGACGGGATTCACGAGGCTATACGCCGTGATGGCGGGCACCTTCTCTGTTGTGTTGTTGGCCGTCGGAGCGGTGGCGGCGGTAAGGACGGGTGGGGTCTCTGATCGCACCGAATCCATGGCGTCAGAGGAGGGTGTCTTGGTGGACGCCGCTGTCAAGTCTGTAGGGGCTGGAGTACCGGTCATCACCATGGTGGTCTCTGTGTACTCCAGGCGACGGTGGTGTGGTGGTTGTGGCGCCAACGAGCCGTCTTCGTCCTCGTCCTCCGTAGCTTCCTCACTGCGCTCGTCGAACCCCGTCGACGCGGGAGAGGAGGCGTCGCTGGTCGAAGTCGCCGGGGACGAGGCCTCGCTGCTTCCCGCGCTGTCCGTGACTTCTGCAACGTGGCGCCCACCGTGGCTCGCCGTGCGCTCCACAGCAGCGTGCGGTCCGATGGTGAAGTGCACCTCGTCCTTGTCGCTTTCGTTCTCTGACGCGCTATCCTCGTCTCCGCTTGACTGCGCAGAGACAGAGACGCGTCGGTGCGCCGCCCGGGGCTGCGGTGTAACGAAATCAGGGTCCACTGGGTCCATGCGACTCTGCCGCCCCGCACCACCGTCCACCGATGCGTCTCCCTCCTTGTCGTCCCGTGGGTCATTTGGGTGGACAGGCGTGTGGTAGCGCAAGTCACGTTCCTCTGCACTCAGGGGCATCGTGCAAGGGCTGCGCGTGGGAGTCGACTGTGAAGCCGGTCGTGATGATGTTGGTCGCGCTTTCATGGTAGCACGTTTGGTCACTGTGGCAGAGGAAGACGAATCTGTAGGTGTGTAGTAGCTGTTCCGCTGAGACGCTGGCACGGCGGACAGCCTGCCCTCGCCCTCGGCTTTGGTCAAGTCCGTGAACTTGGCGTGGCTGACGGCCTTCCTTCCCATACTCTTTCCGTCAGAGAAGTCTCCTGCTTTGGTGCTGGTGTCCGTGGCGTACAGCACGGTGCGCTTCGCCTTGTCGCCTGAGCTGCCGGGGCCGCCGCATTCTTTGTCCGTTACGAGGTACGCCTTGCGTGCCCGGTTCGGCACAAATGGCTTGCCTTCCATGGGTAGAAGCGGTATTTGCGTAAGATCAGCGCCACCCGGCGATGACAGCTGACGTGTATCTTCTGGAAAAGATTTGTTGAGTCTATGGTTTTGTCCTTGTGAAAAAGCAACAAGAACGTGGAAAGGTCTAGAGAAGAAGACGAAAAAGAAGAGATAGGTTTATGTAAAAACGAAGAGCCGGGACGCTGCAGGTTCGTAGGGAGGAATAAACACAACAACAAAGAACACAAACCCGGGTACGCAGCTCGGTCAGATGTAAGGTTAGTTGTGTTGTCTGCAGGTGTCGGTGGGGATCTGTGATATATAGGGGTAGATGAGGAAAGCGAAAAGAGAAGGCAATCTTTAGGGTGAGTCTAGTTAGAAAGCAGAAAAAGAAAAGGAGAAGAATTAAACGAGATCTAGAAAACTCCTTTGGGCGATAAGCAGAAATGGGGGCGGGAAAATGTGCAATTTTGTGATCGTTGGAGATGTAGCGTGAAGACACCATGTGGGAACGGACAGGGAATACAGACTGGCTATCGCGGGAGCAATCGGAAGCCGGGAAGAACCGTCCTCACCGACACGCAGTCCAGAGGCCAGGCGCACAAGGCATCCTTGTGGAGGGTACTGGGTTGACGTCTTTGTAGTCGCCAGAACTGTCTTCACAGCTGCAGCGCCTGACGCCATAACTGTTCACAGCAGGTATGTATATTCTTTCCCAGACAGAAGTGCGGCCCTCGCCATGCATACACACTCTTTTCACTGGGCACGCCATGCGATTTGTTTGTCTTTTTATCAGAGGAAGAAAATACAACCTCGTGACTGGGCAGTGGGGGGGGGGTGAGAGAGGAGGAGAAAAGCCTTTAGAGAAGCAATAGAAGGCGTCCAAGTCGAGCTTCATAATAGGCCTGGAGCGCGGCAAGCACCAAGCAAGAAAGGCGACACGCACGCCATCGTCCATCGCAGCCCATCCCATCCTCACTCGGAGGCAGGCACTAGGAAGGATACCAATGAATCTTCTGCAGGAATGCGTAACAAAGCAAACAACACAAACACACAGGTCAAGGTCGAACCTTGCCATCGTCCGCGGGGCGTCAAAAAAAAAAAAAAATCAACGAGAAGAACGTATACCAATGGTTGACCATCACCCACAACGAAGGTGACGCACTCTCAACGACGGCCCTGCTGCGCCTTCTTCATCATATTTGCCATGGCAGCCATATCCGGCATGCCAGCGGGCATCCCCCCAGGGGCGCCACCAGGACCACCACCTGCGGCTCCGCCTAGCTGCCGCATCATATTCTGCAGGCCGCCGAGGCCACCCATCTGCTTCAGCATATTCGGGTTGAGCATCTTTGCCAGCTGCCCCATCTGCTGCTGCCCCATTTTGTTGCCCATGAGGCCGCCCGGGTTCTGCGTCATGGCCTTGAAGTTCATCTTGCCCATCTTCTTCACCACCTCCTCAAACTTGGTGTAGCTCATGATGAGGTTCTGCACGGCCATGACGGGGTGACCGGAGCCGCGCGCGATGCGGTGCATGCGGGACGGTGTAAAGGTTTTCTTCACCTTGTCGTCGTCCAGCTCGTTTGGTGTCATGCTATCCATCATGTGAATGAAACCTTTCAGGGCCAGGTCGCCCTGCTCACCCGCCTGCCCTGCCATCCCAGACATACCCGGCATCATCTCGAGGATCTTTCCCACAGAGCCCATCTTCTGCACATTCTGCAAGTGCTCGTACATGTCGCGCATCGTGAACTGACCGTCCTGAAACCGCTTCATGAGTTCCGTGTCCTCGCCAATGCCAGCCTCCCGGGCCTGGTCAATGAGACCCGTGATGTCCCCCATGCCGAGCATCTTCTGCACAAAGCTCTTGGGCTTGAAGAGGTCAAAGTCCTCAAAGTGCTCTCCGGTACCAATGAAGATAATAGGGCTCTTGGTTGCCGCGACCGCCGACAACGCACCACCACCCTTGGTCTGGCAGTCCAGCTTCGTGACAATGACAGAACCGACGGGCACCATTTGCTTGAAGTTGTGCGCCTGCTCTTCCACGGCCTGGCCATCCGTGGCCGACATGACAAAGACAATGTCGTTGGGCCGAATGGCCTCCTGCACCTGCTTCATCTCCTCGAATAGGGCCGACTCTTGCTTGTGACGACCGCTAGTGTCCACAATAATGAGGTCGTATTTCTCTTTCTTGAGTTCCGCGACGCCCTCCCTGGCGATGGTGACAGGGTCTGCCTCCGTGAGTGAACCGTAGAAGCGGATCTTGGCTTTCGTGGCGTTCTGGCGTAGCTGATCATAGGCACCAGCACGGAACGTATCCGCGCAGACAAGGGCCACCTTGAAGCCTTTGCGTTGGAAGAAGGCACCGTACTTGGTGCACGAGGTAGTCTTACCAGAGCCCTGCAGTCCTACGAACATAATCACATTCGCCTTGCCCTTCACGGGGACGTACGGCTCAACACCCGGGTCGAGCATCTTGCAGATGCCATTGAACACGGCGTTCTGGAGAATCTTCCGCTTATTGAGTCCGGCGCCCTCCTCGGCAATGGCAAACTCTGTCTTGATGTTCTGCTGGAGCTTTTTGACAATGTTGATGTTGACGTCGGCTTGCAGCAAGGCGCGTGCAATTTCATTCATGAGTTCCTTCACATCCTCCTCGCCGACGATTGACTTGGCGGAGAGCTTGTTGAGCGCCTGCCCAATCTTCTGTCCGAGTTCCGCGAGAACCATGGTGAGACGGCGAAGGAACGAATCGTGTGAAAACGAAAGTGTGAAAACGAAAGGGTAGACAAGAAAATGTGCTGAGAATGAGGAGGGAAGATGAAACAAAAACTTCGTATCAACACGAAACACGACAAACGAAACGCTCTCAGGAAACCGTAAGAGGAGAGATGTTTCAACTTATACGTCGTGATTCTGTCGGTGAAACGGGCAGACGCCGAATAACCGTCGCACAGCGAATAGAAAGCTTCGCTTCAAACCCTAAAAGATACTACACTATGAGCACAATCAGACGCGGAAGAAGAGAAGACATCGCATGGTACCAAATGGAGGAAGGAGGGCGGCGATTCATTGACACACGAAGAAGCCTCTTCAGCAGGGAACTGCACACAATGTCAGCTACCGCAGTGGAGTCAGACCGTGACGCGTCTCCAAGATGGAAGGAACGTGGGGCAGCCAGCCACCTGTCAGTGTCTCTAGCGTCTCTACGGTGTTGACAACGAATCGTAGAACGCAGGCACCGTGGCATAACCACTGGTTTGTAACGAAATCCTTGTGACAAGCAAGAAAAATGAGGATTCTTTCTCTCCGTGCGTATGGTAGATCGGTAACGGCAATCCGAACTCATGCGTTATCGCCTCTTTGAGAGTTTTTTTTTTTTTTTTTGGCAATGTGGGATGTGAGAACAAAAGTTATCATAATCATTACAACAGGAGATCAAACGCTTCCACCGCAGGCTTTCGGATCGGACGGTCCGTCGACGTCGTCCACACAGAGGGAGATAGAGGGGGGAAAAAAAAACGGCAACGGCAGGAACGAGACCACTGACCGTGCGCTACATCGCCCAAACGTCCGGAGTGCACTACGCGACTGAAGTTGCTCTCCGTTGTAGATGTCGGTTCCTCCGTAAGAGGTAATCCGATTTCCACACAGCTTTTTTTCAACAAGGACAGGTTCGTACGGCGGACAGACAAGAGGCTCCACGGTCCCTCTTCTCAGCGAGCTATCCTCCTCGCCATAGGTGCCCTCACTTCTTGGTCTGTTCCAGCTCTTCAAACTTCCCGTAGTTTAGGTTGGTGATGACAGTGGCCTGGTTAACCTTCTCCAGGCAATTGAGCATGCACGACTTTTCGCTGAAATAAAAGTTGTTCATCCAGTATTGCGTCACACAGCGGTCGTGGCAGGCGAGACTAGCGTGGAAGGCCATGCGATCCTCCTGGATGGTTTGCAGCACAGCAAACTCCTCGTCAAAGGCGCTCATGCGCCGCCGTGGTTGCTGTGGGTTCATCGTTGTTCTCTTTCTGTCGAGTGTGGGTACGGGGTCCCTACAGTGTCACCAGCGTGAGAGTTACGTTACACGACGACAGGCCTAAAGGAATGTGGCAACAACGACACACACAGAGTCAGTCGGGAAGAGGTGTTCCTTTTCAAACGTAAATGACCTCTAGGAAACACAACAAGACGAATTTAACAAGGGAGAGACGCAGAGAGAGAGAGAGGTTGCAGGAACAGAAGATCGCAGAGGTGGAGCAGTCACTATCATGAGCACATATTCATGAACTCAGTCACTTCCAGTTCAGGATGAACGTTTTCTTCGTGCGTCATAAAGTTGCAGTGTTCGCGCTTTTCCATTTGCGTGTCTCTCTTTGTTGACTTGATCGAGGGGACGTACCCCACTGGAGAAGGTCGCACGTTGTTAAAGATGCCTCTGATCATTGCGGTACTTCGCATGCCGTACCACCTTCGCCACAAACGGTGCGATTCGTATCCCCACCGGCGTCAAGTCTTCAGGAAGCGGTCGTGCGGTGGCTGCGGGGAGGCGTCCCAGAGACTGCTCGGAATGAATGGGAATCAACGGTGCCTCGCTGGGGAAGTGCTGCATGGCATCTTTGATGCACTTGACAAAGAAACCGTCCACCAAGGAGAAGCGCGTGGTGTCTCCTTGCTTGGCGTACAGGCGGGCATCCCCTAATCCACAGCTTGGTGATTTCGCCTTCACCAGCACGCCGTCAGCGCCCGCTAGCCAGGCACAGAGTTCATTCGGGTATGCCGACCCTTCAGCATCTGTCCCCGTAGAGCGATCCACAGACAACCCTGACGATAAATAGGGTGGCACGCTCCGTGCTGCGGCTTTACGGGGAAGGCGGAGCAGCTTGTTGGCATCGTAGTCCCAGACTGCTGCACCGGAGCTGCTGTCCTGAACAAATCGTCGAGGGATCCGAGACGACACAGGATCACCGTCAGAAGGTGAGATACCAGAGGAAGCCGTCATGAGCCGCACGGGATGCCGCGGCGCTGTCAGCTTCAGTAGCTGCATTTCTGGGCAGAACGGTTCACACGCAACGAGTCCGAGACCATTGCCGAGGACATCGACAACATAACCGGCAGGTGAATGCCGCGCGGAGGATTTGGAGGTCCACCCGCTA
>JASAOC010001817.1:0-10631 GCA_030849835.1 Herpetomonas samuelpessoai
GCACGGTCCAGTTGCTCTCCATAGGCGAGGTCCATCGCCGCCGCCCCACGCATGACGCGTTGAACATGCTGCCGATACCCATCAGTCCCTACGGGTCGCACGCACTCTCGTCTCACCAGTCGGACGCCAAAGTTCTTCACCGTGACCATCTCACCCTTCTCCCCGACGTGTGCGGTGAGGGAGGTGTTGTGCAGGACGGCAAAGGGCCGAAGGAGCTGCACGAGATCGAAGCCGTTGCGAAGGCAGGCAGCATTCGCTGCGGGGGTGGCATCCACCATCACCACAGGCCGCAGGTACCGGTTCTCGGTCCACTGCATAAATTCCATTGAGAAGAAAGAGATACACTAGGAGTTGGGGAAAGATGTATATATATATATATGGAGAGGGAGAGAGGAAGTGAGAATCTTGTGTCCGCTTCTTTTCACTTGGTGAGCTGAAACGGGTCACTATGGGAAAGAGACCGATAGAACGGAGCGAGGCGTTGAAGGGATCAAGCGTAAGCAAGAATAACAAAAAGACAAGAACGCCAAACACGCAACACAAAGAAAGAAACAGAAACACTGAAAAACCAACCACCGAGAAGTGGAGCGGAAACAAGAGGGAGTCTTCACCCTTCTCCTTCGTTTTTCCTCTAGAAGTGTCGCCTAATGGTGTACCACTTGCTTTTCAAAGGACAGTCGCATGCCATGCGTTCGATGACGAAGGGTTGACACAAGCAACCCCACCCATAAAGCAACAACAACAACAACAAAGAACAAAGCGGTCAGGACAGGATGGGAGAAGATAAAGTGTGTTTTAAACAACGCGATGGTGCATACGCGCATTCCCTCTCTGGGAGCAGGGCAGCAGGAGGAGCAGACAAGACGTCTTCCTTCCTTTTCGCCCGCTAGGGTCCGTGCCCAGAGATCATGTCACTCACGAATAGACGATGCACACCCACCACAATACGGATGCGTCGTTGAGCGGGGAAAAAAATGCCACAGTCGGCGGAGCGAAAAGGAAGGCCTCTGGTGAGGGGGTTCGATTTCCTGGACACAGTATCTGTCTTTTCTTTCTTTCATGTTGCTTTGCTTGCGTTGATTTTATTGTCACGTGCTGGTGAGATTGCAGAGGTAGAAGGAAGGAGGGGGGGGAGGTGGAAGGAAGATTTGACAGCGGAATATGTTTCGGAATGAAAAAAAAGATATGTGTGTGTGTGTGATCGAAGAAGCTTTTTTTTTTCTTCACTGCAAGGCATCGGAGAGGATCCCATACAGTGAGATAAGAAAGGGATGTATATGTATGTGTGTGTGAGGTATGAAAGGAGTCTTCGTTCACAATGGATTGTGCCATTGCATTCGAGAGGGTGCGCTCACGCCTATGGAAAAGAAAAGAGGGTTAAGGGAATGTCCGCTGACACCGCATAGGAGGGTGTGGAAGGGGAGAGCGTTTGTGTTAGTGTGTGTGTGTGTGCGTGTGTCGCGGACGACCAAGGAAATATCCAGTGGCGAATACGGAAAGAGAGAGGGTCAAACGTAAAAAATAAAATAAAATTAAATTTGGGGGCCATTGTCGCACCTGATGGGTGGAGGTGGCGTATCACTGCAGGAGAGAGAGAGGAGAAAAGGGTGGCACGCGCGTCATACTTGGATGCGTCGTGACGAAACATAGGAGGAGGTGTCGGCGCACCGAACGAGACCTAAGGGCGACGGGAAGATGAAACATCGGAAAAAAAGAAAGGGCGAGAAAGAGTAGAAGGGGGAGGGATTGAGGGAGGGAGAATGGAATGAAGACATGAACAAACACATAAAAGCAAAACATAAAAAAGTCAAAAGAGAGAGAAGATAAACAAACAAACGAATGCAGAACAGACAGTCACCGCAGCAGGTGAAAACATCGTGAAGAGAGGAAGGGACGGAAGGGAGGTGATGGGTAAGGATAAGGAAAGCCATACGTGCAGACGCACACACACAAGAGAAAGATAAAGAGACATCGAGTACACATACATACCTCCCCCCCCTTCAAAACGCCAACCGTCCATATGTACCCAAGAGCCGCAAAGACAGTCGACAAAAAGAAAGAAAATGAGTCCCAGGAGGCGTCAGAAAAGCATGAGCTGCTCTCGCACAAGAGAAGTCACACCGTGGCCCTGCCCCTCGCTGTCACGCACCAACCAGACAGGAGAGCCGAAAGGGAAAACACACACACACACACACGGAGGAAACATCGAACAGGACGAGAAGGGGGGGGGGGTAAACAAAAGTGCGTAACATATAGAAAAGGAATCGTCCCGGCAGCGGATAGCCAAAGAAACATGTGAAGAAAAAAAGAGAAGAGAGAGAAAGAGTCACACTCTTTCCGCTTCCGAGAAAGATTGGTGCCACTACGCAATTGCTTGTAACAGCATACCCCATCTTCATGGTCAGTTTCCCCCACAAACTGACTCAAAAAGCGAAATAGAGGCAGGCCGTGCTCAGATGAAGAGCAGGAAAAAAAAAAAAAGATCTGGAGACCTGATAAAAAAAAGGAAATCACAGTAGATGACCACAGAAGCCTAAATGAAGAGGAGAGTCCTCTAAGGTGCGTACACGTGAACTTTTACATCTCTAGTTGGGGTGCATCCCCCCTCCCCCCTCCCCCTTCTCATGTTTCATTGCGCTGTCACAGACGTTTGCAGACCCATTGAGTCGGAAGATGACACAATGCCAACATCACTGCCATAGAGTGAACGAAGTTAATTCATCAATTGAAAAAAACAACACAGAAAGAGAAGAGAGAGAAAAAAAAAGAGGGGTCATGATAAGAAAGCAAACGCGCATCTCTCAGCACAAAGCAGAAGCAACGCCCAAAACTGGAGAAAGTCGAGGGAGAGAGAGAGAGAGAGCGCAGATGCTCAACCGAAGCTACATTGATGGTCCCCGCCCATCCGACTCTCTCCAACCTCTCTTCCCCGTGCTTTGCCTTTACAGCTCAGCGCCTCTGCTCAATACATTCGGATGACCCCCAGCGCCTTCCTTTGACTTTGCATTTGCCGCTGCTGGTTTGCCACGCTGGGTAGTCTTGTTGACGTCTAGTCTGTCATTCGGTGAGTTCGCGGGGGAGACATTGAAGGCGCCTTGATTCCTGGAGGTGTCGGCAGCCGACGAAGACGTCGTCGACGCGGACGTTCCGGTGACCGAGGACGAGGAAGCCGGTAATGGCGCAGTTCCCCGTCCAGCCTTGGGGGACGAGGCGCCCCGCTGCATGATGCTCTGAGAAGGGTACGCCGGGTTCACAGACGGCGTCGTGGCTGCTGCTGCCGCCTCACGCTGCGCCTCCTGCTGCTGCAGCCCCGTCGCCACCTCTCCCTCGCGCTTCAGGAACCAGTCGAAATTCCAATCGTAGTACCCCTTGAACGGGTCTGGCTCCTTTTCCGCTACCATGGCAGCGGCGGTGGTTGGGGTCATGCTGGTGCCGTACCGCCGGGACGGCCCCGTGCTCGTGCTAAGTGTGATGCCGTGGGAGTCGGGGTAGCTCGCGGAGTCCTTGACGTTGGTGGACAGCGTCGCCCCATTCAGCGTGCCCGTGCCCGCGCCACTGTCCGCTTGTGGCACCGGCTTGCAGAGGTAGCCGTAACGCTGGGCGACGGCGCGGAACAGATTCCGGAGGTAGTCGTAATCTGGTTTTTGCTGGTAGCTCAGTTCACGGCAGTACTGGCAGTACTTGAGAAACTCGCTCGGAAGCCCTTTGCACAAGTCCTCCAACGATGTCGCAATCTTCTTTTCCCCGATGCGAATGGTCTTGAGTTGCTGGTCCTTGGCCTGGATGCCCTGCCAGGGCAGGCTCCCTTTCAGGAAATAGACGAACAAGAAGCCAATGGACTCGAGGTCGTCGCGCCGGCTCTGCTCAAACCCGCGGTGGGTGTTGGCGCTGCAGTACCGCGCCGTGCCGGTTAAGGGCTTGCCATCCACAAAAGGAATGTGCGTGTTCTTCCGGCAATCCCAGTAGAGCTTCGACAGGCCAAAGTCGATCACATACAAAATATGCGCCTTCTGACCCGCACCAAACGTAAAGTTCTCCGGCTTAATGTCACGGTGGACGAAGCCCTTTTCGTGAATGTACTGAATGCGATGCAAGATTTGCTCCGCGATCATCAGCACCGTCTTCAGCGAGAACCTGCGGTGGCAGTAGTTGAAGACATCCTCCAAGGATGGGCCGCAGAGCTCCATGACCATGATGTTGTAGTCACCCTCGCTGTCGTAGTAGAAGATTTGTGGGATGCCGACAACCATGAAGGGCGGCACCACTGCCTCGTTGACTTCCTTTTCACCGTTCGCACCGTCTGCACCACTGTTCCCTCGGTCGGTGCCGTTGTTGAGGATGTCGCCTTCATTCACGGTCGCCGCGCGGAGAAGTGCACTGGCAAAGGGCATCAGCTCGTTCACTCCGACAGGTGGCTGGTGCAGCACGCGGTACACCTTCGATTCATATTCTAGCTGAGGATACCGTACCTTCTTCTTTTCCAACTTCACCGCCACTCGGCATTCGCGGGTGGTGTCGTAGCCCTCGAAAATGTCACCGAAGCTACCGTTGCCAAGACGGTGACTCAGGAGGTAGCGGCCCCCAGCGAAGGGGACCTTGTTGTCGCTTTTGTTATTGCGACTTGCGGAGGCCATGGGAGCAACAAAGGAAATGAAAAGGCGTCGTTGCTCTTTGCGAATATCTGTCCTATTAAATTTACAGATCTGGACAAGTGAAGGAGAGGGGCGAAAGAATCTCTCCACCACTGACACTTCGATGGATGTCGGAAGGGTCGCGAAGAGGCGTCGGTCGTGTAGGACGTTGAAAGAAGAGATAGAAAGGTTTAAAAAAGAAACGAATTTGGGTTCCACAGATCTAGTCACAGGTGAACGAGGGTTGGAGTCTTAGGGCCAAAGCCAAGTCAAGCCAATCCAAAAAAAAAAAAAAAAGAAGGAGCGAATGCGGGAGCCGATGGGAAAAAGCAAGCACAAACAAACGCAATGGCACAGGCTTATGTAACGAAGAAAGAGTCCTTGAAGGAAAAAAAAAAAGAGACAACGAAGGAACCAGAAACGTCCGGGAGGTGTGAAACGAAATGAGAACAAAGATCCAATCTCGTAGAATGCGACAGAAATCGTATTCAACAAGAGCGAGTAATCAAAACCAGACACCAATAAGCGTTGTGCTGCCACGCGAAACGGTCCCAAGGCTGCTGCTGTACGACTGCACGAGGGTGGAGAGCAGGTGTGATAGGGTGTGTGGGATGAACAGAAGGGAGGTGGCGAAGCGAGGAACCCAACGTGAGAGGGAGAGAGAGATTAAAAATCACTGACACGCGTTGCAATTTCTGGTTTCGAACACAAAAAATGCGGGCAGAGTTGGAAAAGGGAAGAGAAAATCAAATCCCAGGTCTCACCACCGCTAGCGAGGGTGAGCTCACGATGAAGAGGAGAAACACAAGAGCACCCCCCGCAAGGGAACACTCACACAGACACGCAAGCAAGCTACGCGAGGAAGAAGAAGAAGGAAAAACAAAAAAGAAGAAGTGCGAATAGAAGGTGCACAATATATCTTCAGCCGCTTCGTGTTAAACGCGAGTAGAGAGGAAGGTGCGCAGATACACAGACAAACACACGTGTGCACAGAACACTCGACAAAGAAAGCAACAAAGGAACACACACACACACACACAATTTTCTTTGTCTAGAGCGAAAAAGATGATGTAGGTTCGTATCGATGACACGGTGTGCACTTCTTCGTTGTGCAAGGAGAGAGAGAGATGTGTGAAGGGAGGAAGAGAGTTCCGATTTTTTTTTTTTTTCATGAGAAGGAAGACACGTGGATGCCTACATGTTTCAGCTCGCACAAGGCAAACATCGCGGTTGGAGGAATGGGGCAAAGGAAATTCTTTCTTTATGGGGCAAATCGACTGCTCGCCGATGCCCGCCATCCCTTCTTTCTTTTTCTTCGTCCTTCCACATTTCTTCTCATGTTATCAAAGCAGAGATAACACCCCATTGGAATATACCCCCTTTCGTGGCGTTACCGAATATGGTTCCTATGTCCCGCTGTACACTTGATTGTTTCGCTTTTCCTTTCAAAGGGTGTTTACCGTGTGACGCGAGTAACACGCCCCACATGCGCACACAGACAGAGACAGAGACAGAGACGGAGACAGAGGGTTTCACTCACTCCAGATCAAGAACCTCGTGCACGTGCTGCGTGTCCAGCTGCTGCTCCGCCGTCTTTTGCGCCGCCGCGGGCCCTGAGGTGGTTTTGGCCGCCAGAAGAGCAGCCGAGGGCATCATGTAGAGATCGGCACTGAGACTGTCCGCGGTGGGCGTGGGCGTCTGTGGCTGGTGCTGATGCCGTTGTTGCGGTGGTGATACGTGGTTCGCATACGTGTGCAAAAGTGGCTCCTTCCTTCGCTGCACGTCTCTTGGCACTCGGGTTGGGGGTGGCGGCGCGTCCCCATGCATGGGGGCAGACGCATGGTTCTCCAGCAGAAATGGGCCCAGGTCACTGCGTTCACGAGACAGGATGCAGTGCACCAGCCACGGAACGCCCACAGTGGGGTGCCGCTGCCGCGCCGCCTGATGTGATGCATTGTCAGCCGACAGGGAAGCTTCTTCCCTTTGGCACCGTTCGCTTCCCTCATCGTTGCTGAGGGGGAGAGGTTGCTCGACGCCCACCGCATGCGCGCCACTGACCTGCTGTCGCAGGGAGTGGTGAAGGTGCTGTTCCGAGTAGGACTCAATGCGTGTGAGGGCCTCTTGATACGCCATCGAGAGAGACGAGGCAGACTCCATGACCACTGATTGCGGTAGTGAGGCAGGCGACGAGGCTGCGATGACAGCTCTTTTTGCGTGGGCAGATCCTCTTGCTCTCATGCCGCGTGCTCGCTTCCGCCCGTGGGGTGTGCGCACGTCGCCTGGGATGAGTTCCGCCTCCGTCCCCTCCTCCTCCTCCTCCTGTTCCTCTTCCGCAGAACGATGGCCCAACGCGTCGTTGTCGGCCTCACTGTCCTCGCCGCTTTCCATGGTGACGTTGCGCTGCGCAGGCGGGCAGAAGCCGTACAGGTCAAGGATGACGTCGAGGTGGTGGCTCTCTTGGTTGCGGGTCACAGTGCCCCCGAGGACTCGGATCAGCTCCGTCGCTTGCTCAAAAGCTTCCGCCTCATCGCTGGAGAGCAGCGCCGCCTCTGGGCTGTGTGCGTGCGCACGTAGCAGCCGCTCCTTGCGCTCTTTTTTATGCGCGGCCGCCGTGTTCTCTTTCTTTGGGTCCGCGGGGTTGCGTGGGTGCGCCGCAGCCGTACGGCTAACGCCAGGCGTGGGGCTGTTCTTTTGGCGGATGTTCAGAAAGATGTCCATCCCGGTGAAGATGGGCTTGTAGAAGGGGCGTTCCCACACCTGACCCACGGGCAGCACCTCGTCACGCGTCGTTTTCGCAAGAAAGGCCATGGTGCTGCTGCCTGCACCCGCTGCCTTGAATGTGGTCGTGGGGGTGGGAGAGAGAGGAGAGGGATCCTGGTGCACAGGTGCCTCGTGGTCCTCTGCCAGTGGAGTGGACGAAGCACGAAACGGTGGAGGGGTTACCGCTTCACCCAGAACGTCGTGGGCTGTCTCCTCGTCCTCTCGTGCCTGTCGCGCACAGGCGCTGGCGGCGGCGACCGCTTCGGCCACTCTCCGCTCTTCCTCCTCCTCTTGGGCCGTCTTGCGTGGGGGTGATGCGCCACGGGTCTGTTCGATTCCAAACACAGGGTGTAGGTGCGTCTCTGGCAAGACTTCAGGGAAGCCTCCCAGCGCGATGGCATCGTATAGCCACTGCGGGCGTACAATGTTGATGCCCAGCGCCTTGGCCAGCAGGATGGCGGGGGTGAGGCCGACGCGCTCGTGCGCCGGATCGCGCGCGCCTCTGTCCTCGTCACCACCTCGCTGGTCACTTTTTTGATCGACGTCAGTGTACTTGTCATCCACGACGAGGTGCGTTGGTTTTCTACGACGGCCAAAGATGTGATCGACAGCCACCAGCGCCCCACCGAGCTGCTCCACAACATCTGCGAGGAAGGCTGCCTGTGCATCGTCCTCTTCGTCGAAGGCGCCGCTGGTGCTCGTGCCTTCACTTGTGCGAAGAATGAGGGCGACACGGAAGTCGCTGGCAGGGTGTCCTTCCACCCGACGCAGCTGCGTGGCCTCGGTGAATTTCATGGGTAGGATAGGTGGTGCAGTTGAACGTGGTGCAGAAATCGTTCGATGTGTCTCTTCCTCGTTTTCGACAGGCGTCACCACCACCACGGTGTGCTTTCCTTTCGCTCCGCCTCTTGCTCCTGCCGCCGCCGTAGAGGCCGAGGGCTGTTGCGCAGCCGAGCTAGGTACCTTGGCAGGTTTCTTTGCAGCAATTCGTTTCGGTGCTTTTGTTGCGCTTGCACTCTTTCCCACTGCGACCTTCCCTTCGTTCCGTGATCGCCGCTCCTGTTGTTGTTGCGGTGGTATGGTCGCTTGGGGCGTCGATGTTGGCGAAGAGGATAGGGGCTGCGTGACGGAACACGATGGTGCCAGTGACGGTGTCGACAGGGAAAGCTTCTCTAACCGGAAGGCGGCCGCATCGTCTGCTGAGTGCTTAGCTGCTGCTGGGCGTCCTGACAGATGAGGAGCGATACTCTCAGAGGTGGGTGGAGTATCACCGCTGAGAAACGGGTCTTGTGGTGGCTGACGCGAACGTCGCCCCCGTGCGCTGGACGAGGACGCAGCCTCGCTGTCTGCAACAGGCCTCACCGGTGTCCTACCGTTGCCATCGCTAGAGTGCGGTGGGCTGCGTCCCCGTCGCCTAGCAGAGGCGGCAGCGGTGGAGCGTAGCACGGCGTGACGAAGCTCATCTTGTTTATCCCGCAGACTGCCGCCTTGGGGAACGATAGGCGTAGGGCTCAAGGCCAGGGACTGGGGCGGTGTCACCGTCACGGTGTCTGCACTGGAGCTGGAGACCTCCTCCGCAGGGAAGGCCGACGTGGTGGTGAACATATCTGCGAACGTGCGTTCAGGAGAGTGTGCCGCTCTGACCGGGACAGCGGATGCATTCTCTGGGCTTTCATCGTCGAGGAGAAACGCGCTCGACGCAAGCGCTGGCCGCGATGGCAGTGGTGCAGCGCTCTTGTGCGCTGCGGAGCGCGGCGGTGAGCTTTGCGTTTTCGTCTTCGCTGGGCTTTTCTTTTTGCCGGGTGATTGCCTCTTTCGTGTGGAGCTGGTATCCATTGCGGCGGGCTCCACGAGGTACCCGCGTACATCGACACGGCGGCCCTCCTCCGCGCAGGCGCGCAGGTACGCTGGGGCCACAACCGCCTTGCCTGCTGCCGCACAGCCATCCACGAAGGCGCTGGATGCGTTCATGGCAACGACGAGGCTCGCTGCTGCCTCACTCACAGTCAGCGTTGCGCCGAGGCGTTCCACCAGGGTGCGGCATTCCTTCTTTACAGATTTGGCGCTCTCCTTCGTCTTCTCAGGCGCTTGGCTTGTGGATGTCAGGCTCTTTCCTGGCGCATCGCGGATATGGAGGAACACAGAGGCTCCGGATAGGGGGAGCGTGCTCGTGCCGTTCTTGCCCAGCTTTGCAGGAGAGCGCTGAGGGCTCGACGAAGGCATCGAGAGTGCTGTGTACGTAGTTTTTTTTTACAATGTATATTGATGGTGCCTTTGCGTGGATCTATGCGGTGTGTCTTCTCTTTTATATTTCTATATGTATCGAGGAAAAGTGTGTATTGCCGTGATGCTATTTTTGTCTCACGGAATCTCTCGTGCTTTCGCACAGGCAACCGTGGACAATATGAATGTAACCGCAAACAGGAGAGAAGAGAAAAACAGCTGCGGCCGCTTTGCGAAACAACCGCGATCAATTACACGAAAGAAAGTAATACCAACGGTTAAGATGGGGTAGCGAACCCTCCCTCAGTTTTTGCTCCTTTTTTTCGCGTTGCGTGAGAACGATGGTTGCACGCTGTAGAATTGTACTTTGTGCCTAAATGAAAAGGGTTTTGCGTGTCAGAGAAGAAGAGGTGAAAAAAAAAAAAGAGGAGGAAACGTATTTGCTCAAAGATATCGTAACGAAGGCGGGTAGCATGTCGAATGCATTTCCATTCGAGGTGCGCGCGCCACCCTCACCCAGCGGCTATAGCGGGAGGAGTAAGACAGTGTCAACTGTGGGGGTGCGCCACCACCTGAAGCGTTATTCCATACGTTTTATCCGACGATAGCGTGAACATTACATTACTTGTGTTGAGCTCTTCGTTCTCGAGAACGTTGAAGTTGTATTGCCGATGAAGTGGGCAAGAGGCGACTCGAAAAGTAATGAAAGGTTGTGCATTATATTACATGGAGGAGAATGGTGGGGGTGGTAGCGGTGAAAGTGAAGAAACAAAACCACGCATCAACAAACACGAACAAATAAACCGAAAAATAGCCACAGCAGAAAACATACTTCCGTGACACCACCACCCTACACGGAAACCAAAGGCAGTGCCTCCTTTCCCTCCTCTCTTCATCTGTGTGAGAATGTTACTCAGGCTATACATCATGGTGAAGCCCGTGTGGAACTTCTTCAAAAAAATAATAATAAAATAGGTGATAGCGACAACAATCGTGACCACGAGAGACGAGAGTGGT
>JASAOC010001818.1:0-10688 GCA_030849835.1 Herpetomonas samuelpessoai
GCCGGTAGTATCATCGTCAAGGTACCTGGCGGTGGCGCTGCAGCGGCCGCGGATGAGTATCCGACTGAAGACCCTGTGCCGAGTGCTGCTGCGGCCGACGAGTACCCGACGGAGGATCCCGAAATTGCTACCCGCGACGTCGCTGCGCTTGCCGCTGACGCTCCAGGTGACGAGTATCCTACTGAGGACCCGGCCCCAGCCACCCGTGATATTGACGCGCTTGCTACGGACGCCCCTGGAGATGAATACCCCACTGAGGATCCTGCGCCGACTTCTCGTGGCGTCGACGCGCCAGGTGATGAGTACCCTACCGAGGATCCAGCCCCGGGTGACGAATACCCTACGGAGGACAACGTGCAGTCGCGTGGAGGTGCAGCACAGGTCGCCGAGGAGGCCGCCGCTGCAAAGCAGGCAGAGGACGAGGAAGAGGCTGCACCAGGCTCCAAGGTGTTTGTCGCCATGCCACCGGAGGTGCGTGAACGCCGCTCCATGAGGCGTAGCCGTTCCCGCGAGCCCAACTACGCTTCCCGTGCCACAACAGGCGAAGGGGCTGCGGCCACAGCCGCCAGGGACGAGGACGACGAAGATGCCGATGGCCGCCCGAGCTCTCGTGTGTACGTTCGCATGCCCAACGAGGTGCGCGAGCGTCGTAGTCGGAGCCGCGAGGCCCGCAGCGGTCGTCCTAGTGTTGCACCGTCTATGGTCGCACGCTCGGGACCAGCGGAGACCGCCGCTGCCGCCAACGCTGCTGCTCCCGCCGCTGCGAAGGCGGTCGACGGTGATGATGACATGTATCCCACTGAGGACGCGGCCCCTGTCGCTGCTGCTCCTGCTGCTGCCAACGAGGAGAACGGGGATGCACCCGTGGATGCCGCTCCCCGTGGTGCGACTGAGCCAGCCGCCGCTGACGACGACACGTACCCTACTGAGGAGCCCCAGGCTGCCCAGGCACGTGATGCGCCGAGTGCCGCTGAGGATGCCGAGGCTGTGGCAGAGGAGAACCACGAGCCGGCTGCGGCGGCGGCGACGGAGGAGGAACCTGAGCCCTCCTTTGAGGAACTCGACACCCCCAAGGAGAGCCAGAAGGATGGCTCTACGAAAGGTGGCTCCAAGAAGGACGGCTCTGAGGGCTCCGGGAGCGACAAGGGTGAGGAGAAGAAGGATGAGAAGAAGAAGAAGGACAAGGGTGGCTGCTGCGCCACCATGTAAGATGCCACAGTGTCACCTTTGGCAAGAAGCGGAGCAAGGTTGTTCCACTCACTGCCTTAGTTTCCTTTGGCCTCGCTCTTCAACGAGACCTTCAATCCTTTCTCGATTCTCTTCTTTGTGCGTTGGGCTTCACCTGGGCACGTTGGCGGGGTTCACAGAGGCCCGCTTCACACATGCTATGGGCCTCTACTCCGTCCGCGGATGCCGTGGAGCTTGTGCGCCGACGCAGGCTGCCTTGCTTCCACTCTTGCTCTCTTAATCTTCCACCCATTTCCTGTTCCTTCATTTTTCGTTGCTGTTTTTTTCTGCTGTTTTTCATCCGTGGCTTTCTGTCTGGTTCATCTGGCACCGTCAACTTCACGCGGAGGTATGCCTCCATTTTTCAATTCAGATTTATGTGCCGATTCTTTCACACATTTATACGGTTGCCGCGTCGCGTCATGGATGTTCCGACCATTCCCGTTGCCCTCCTATTTTTCTTTCTGCATGTTCAGACATTGACCTTTGGTTCCTTAAATTCCTTTGCGCGACGTTGCGCAAGGGGTGACATGAGTAGAACGGTGAGCTCGCTTCCGTCCCTGTGCTGTGCTTTTTAACTTTATCACTTGCCGTTCTATTTTTCCTTTCTTGTTCTCTGCTCTCCCTCACCGCCCCACGCCCCACACACACCCGACGTGCGACTGTGCCCTGTACCCATGTGTCTGTTCCACGCTTTATTTATTCACTTTGAGATATATTTTTTGATCGACCTTTTCAACTTGTTCCTATTTCTCCTTCGCTGCATCGAGTTCACTTTCCCTCCTCGCTTCCTTTCCTTATTTAATTTGTGGAATCAGAGCTCTTTGTTTACATTTCTTTACTTTGTCACTCCCTCCCTCCATTCCTGTACCTTTCTCAGAAGCTATGTGACGTTGGTGACCACCCTTGGTGCACCCGTGTGTGTGTGTGGCCACCAACAGAGCGGGTAGAGGCTTCTCCGTGTCTCCTCCTGCCTCATGAAGTTTCTTTTTCCCCTGACAACAAAACTGTGCGCACGTTGTTCGTCTTATTTTATTTTTCTCCACATTTTTGAAAAAGCGATTGTTTCCGTTTCGCACATTCACCAAGCTCCATCACTGCGCTTCCGACGCTAACCAATACATTACAGCTAATAAAGGAGACATAAGCACACCCAGCATCACCCAGCATCACCCATGACCAAAATACAGGACCTAGGAATACGAAAGGCCGGAAGTCACGAGGCTCACATGAACTGACATGCAAACGACCTCGTACCGCTTTATATCACATGTGCCAGAGCATGGCTCATGCATGACATGGTGCCACAACTGGGCAGCATCTCAGCTCGAGCGCCTGCAAATGCTCCATGAAGACGTTGGCCGCACGAACTGAAACTGTCTCTTCCGTTTTTCTCATGCACTGGGCTTCGTTTCTTTGCCCTTATAGAAGGTACTGTGACACCAAACCAATAGCTGCTAGGCTCACAAGAGGAAAAGATGGAGGAGGCCGTGCCAGTCTCCTTCAGTGCCGTGCCCATTGTTTTGGAAACGAGTGAGCGGCCTCCCGTCGGCCCTGGTTGTGTGCTGATGCACCTGAATCTAAGGGCGGAGGGGCAACCACAGCTTAGCATTTGCCCAGTAGTGTGGCAGGACCCTCCTCCCGTGGTAGCGGTGCCACCTGCGCCTAGGACACCGCCTGTTGATCAGATACCAGCAGCATCTGTGGCCGCGCTGTCTGCGTCAACGGATGGCGTGACGGTAGGTGGGGAATGGTCCGCCGATGTGGATGACGAAGACGCCCTGGAGTTCTTCTCTGCGTGATTCCTAGGCCACGCAACGTACACGCAACATGTGGGTTTTGGAGAACGTCGCCAATGAGAGTGTTGACATGGTTGTCGTGCATTGCTAGCATCGTCCAGTGCACAACCTCAAACAAAAACACCAAATATAATGCGTATCACCAAGTGAGGAGACATAACGCCATGTTGGCTCGGTTAAAGGAACCATGCACGTTTGCTTTGCCACCAAAGGAACTTCACAATACGCCCTTTCCGATCTGCGCCACTTTAGATCCCCTATTTTAAAAATGCATCTTCCCTTGTCCGCTCCTTCGTCGTCTATTTATGTGGAGAGAGAAGGACCTCCTCATCCTTTTCAAACAGATTCATCACATCACTCTCTTTTACATTAGCTCCTTGTTTCGTAACACGTACCTCGAAATGCTGCCCATGAATCCGAAGCCAACACGCGAGGCCGCACTGCAGTCCAAGGCACGCGTCTTTGTGGGTCAGCTGGAGCCGTACGTCATGGAGGAGGACCTCCTTCCCGTCTTCAGCTGCTACGGCCGCGTGTTGCACCTCAACATTGTGCGGCACTCCACCAAGGTCACACCGAATGAGGAGAGACGCATTCCCACCGCATTTGTGTGGTACGAGACGACGGCCGAGGCTGACGCGGCGATCGCGGCGCTGCATAACAACTTCTCTTTTTCTGCACCGGAGGAGGAGGAGAGCAAGCGGCGCTACATCCAGGTGAGCTACGCCGAAAAGTCCCCAGAGACCACTGCGTACGGCCGCGACCAGAGACTGCGTGCAGAGACGGTGAAGCGGCCAAACCCGACACGGCGAGCGGGTGCCGAGGGTGGAGGCGACGTGGGAGGCAACACGGAACCCCCTGTCTAGACCCTTGGCAAGTGGGTGGTTTTTCAGAGCAAATGCATGAAAGACTCTTTGCGGTAGAAGCCTGGTGGATAGTGATGTGCTGTTATCATGGCCCCCTCCTCCTCTTGCACTGCAGACATCTCTGCATTTGTCTTTTTGGGTGATTCAGCCGGACCGCACGCCACCCACAGTGCATAGTGTCACTCCTTCCGTGGCGTCCTTTGCTTTCCTTGACGTTCCTCGCACATCTGCAATGTGCAATCCGCACCTTTGTGTAGTCCTGCGGCTCGATGGTCAGGGACTGCTGTTGTATTCACACGCGAGCGTCCTTGCGCGTGTTGACAGCGAGTGGCCCATCACCCGCTGCACTCCTGCTTCAGACAGACAACTAAGCACAACTCAAAAGAAAAACAAAAAAGAAACATTTGAACCTACCACATCACATACGATCCAGCTATCACAAGGAGAGGGTCTGCAGAACGGGCTGCCGGCCTGTACACGCCTTCTCCCATGAAACATGCACCCCAATAGCAGCTATCGTACACCTCCGTACTATGATGCCGTCCCTCATATCTCCTTTTCTTTGTCCAGACTTTCATTCGCACCAAGCTCATCTACCTATTGTCCAACAGCAATCCCTCAAGTATATTCCACATCCAAAAGCGAAAAAACACAAAAAACACCTCAAACTCTTATCGCACATGCAGCGTCTCTATCTGTGCCTTCGTCCCTGTGCTGCGAGGATGGCGGTCGGGGCTTCCACCACCAGCACCCTGCGCCTCAGTCACCGCTATGCGTCCTCTGGGGCAGCGGGCGGCAGCGGCAACACCACCGACAATGGCCAGGCAGACGGCAAGACAGAGGGCAAGAAGCCCCACCCCACCCAGAAGGTGGACCCAAGCAGCGCGATGTGGAACAACCAGGCCGTGAACAAGGCAACCGTGGTGCTGCTGTGCGCGGCGCTGGGGCTCTACGTGGCGACGGAAACAGGCCTCCTTCCTGGCGGCTCACCATCGCCCAAATTGGACGCTGCAGAGCGCGGAATGGAGGACCTGGCCAAGGGCCTGCCCATCAAGGGTAAGGAGTCTAGCGCGGAGAAGAAGTAGTGCTAGCTGCAGACTTGAATTTGCTTTTTGCTTCTTCCCGACCTCTCTTCACCTGTGGGGTGCTCAGCGAAAGCGCCCAGGCGCGCGCAACGTTCGCCGCTACGTATTCGCTCGCCAAATACATATATTACAGGCAAACATACATGAACGCAGGCCGCTGAATGATGGAGGACTTCACCCAGCCCGATGCCGCGTGCCCACCTATCGTGAACTCCATACCGTAGTTCGCAACCTTTCTTTGCTTTTTGCTCTTGTTCATCCTTTGCTCACCGACACTGGTTGCTTTGAATCACAAAAAAAAAAAAAAACAAATCATGATCCCTGGATTTCTCGTTAACGTAGGAGAAAGAAAAAAGAGAAGTCCACTTGAACAGCAACTGTCTCGTCTTTGTGAACCGCTGTCTATCGATTGAGAGCTATGCGGAGTCGTCGAATATTTGTGAGAAACCTCTGTTATCCTGCTCCATTGTGATTTCGGTGCCCACACTATGTGTGCCTTCCTTGTGCTCCCTCTCTTTAAAAGCAAACACACTTTTGTATAGAAAGCTGCTCATAGATCTTTCCTAACCCATACGCATTTCCGCTTTGTTCTGACAAGGTCGTTTAACAGTTTTGTTTTTGTTTTGTGATCGTACAATTCACCCATTGGCTGCCGCTACCTGTTGACGGGTAACACCAGTAAATAGTGAAGCCGTCCTCATTCATACATTGTTTCTCTCCCAGCCTTATAGAAACGTTTAACGACTTGTGAAGTAACTCTCACGCACTCATACACCCTACGCATCCCACAGCACAACAAAGGAAGCGCAATGGCCCCTCGTCGTTCGCGCCGCACCCACCTGCCTGGTGCCGCACGGTACCAAATGGCCGAGGCCACTCCTGTGGCCCCCGCAGCACCAGCTGCCACAGCGCCTGCGTCAGCGCCACCGCCGCCTGCCGCGACGCTTCCTACCGCAACCGCTGCCACCATACAGCCCATTGAACCACCCACCGCTGCTGTCGAAACACCTGCGCCGACCCCTGCCGCGAAGGTGGAGCCAGCGGCGGTGCCTGCCACTGCCATGCCTACGCCCACGCCGACACCAGCGGCCGTGGAGGCCCCTCCGACCGCGGCGTCTACAGCGGTGCCAGCACCTGCTGTTGCTGCTTCTCCCGCCACTGCTCCTGTGTCCGCCAAGAAGAGGGCGAAGCGCACCAACCGCCGGAGCAAGGCTCGGAGCGCGGTCCCTACCACCACCACAGGAGCAGCTTCCCCTGAGCCAGCCGCCTCCACTGTGTCTGCTCCAGTGGAAGCGGCAGCCCCTGTCGCAGCCACTGCAGAGGCTCTGGCTCCTAACACCGCCCCGCCTCCAGCGCAGGCTGTGCCTCTCACCACGATGGAGGCAGCCCCGCAGACGCAGCAGGTCCCTGAGCCAGCGGCGGCAACCACCACAACGAATACGCCCCAGGTAGCGCGTGGTAAGAAGGGAGTTATGCTGAAGCTACCGCGTCTGCCCACCGCCACGACCGAGCCAACTGCGGTGAACCCCACGACCAAGGCTGCGGAAAGTGCCCCCCTTCGCCCCATTGGCTTCACACGGTTCACCAAGCAGCAGATGAAGCGCGAGCAGATCATGAAGCGACAGATGCGGCGCCTCGCCGCGAAGGCTGCACGGGAACAGCGACGCGTGGCCAAGGCAGAGGCCAAGGCCAAGGCGCAGGCCGCGCGTGCTGCGGCCGCTGAGGCTGCCCTTGCCGCCAAGATTGCGGAGGAGACCGCTCGCAAGGCGCAGATGGAGGCGGAGCAAGCGGCGGCTGCCCTTACGGCTGCTCAGGCCCCTGCCCCAACCCCAACTGTTTCCGTGGTGGAGGTACCCACGACGATGCCTACCCCCACAGCACAAGTCGACGCGCCGCCAGCAGCGACACAGGCAGCGGCCGCCACCGAGAAGGCTGAGGCTGCAGAGAAGCGTGTGTTCTTTGAGGAACTTGCCCAGCCAGCAGCGGTGCCGGCTGAGGAAGCAGCACCCACAAAGGAATCCGCTCCGCCTGTGCGGGCCACCATCAGCGGCGACAAGCTCAAGAAGCTCATCAAGCGCAAAGCACCCAAGGCAGAAGAGGTGCCAGCGGCAGCGAACGACGCACCCGTCGCAGCTTCCACCGCCGCTGGGGATGAGGCTGCGGCCATCCCCACCACGGTGACTGCCGAAGCTGTACCAGAGCCGGTGTCCGCGCCAGCTGTGGAGGCTGCTTCCGCAAGCGCTGCGCCAGAGACGGAGGTCACAACACCACCACCAAAGCGGCCGATGCGTGGGGCGTCGCGCAGCAGCCTGCAGCGGCAGAAGCGGCTGGAGGCGCAGCGAAAGCACTTTGAGGAGGTGCGTGCAGCCATCAAAGCGGCCTCCGCCGCTGGGCTGCCCACCCCCGTTGCGAAGCCGCTCCCCGAAGAGGCTATGGAGGAGGCGGCCGTCGTGGCACCCGAAACCGCAGCAGCTGTCGAAGAGCCTGCCGCTGCCGTTGAGGCGTCCCCAGAGGTGGCGGCAGTAGAGGCCGCTACCCCCGTGGAGGTCAAGGCCGCCACAGCACCAGCGTCGGTGGAACCAGTGGAGGCGGCTAAGGAAGTGGCACCTCCGCCATCGGAGCCGGTACCTGAACCTATGGGAGCCACCGCCGTGCCCCTTGCCCCAGCGCCAGCGGCTGCCAAGGCGCAGGCGATGCCACCCGTGGACCCTGACGCGGAGCCAAAGACCATTGTAGGCGAGGGCGGGGAGAAGACGACAGCGCCTCCGAAACGCCCGATGCGTGGTCTGTCGCGTGGCAGTCTGCAACGGCAGAAACGACTCCAGGCGCAGCGAAAACACTTTGAGCAGGTCAGAGCCGCTCTTGTGGCCGCCACCGCCACCACCGCAGAGGGCGAGGCCGCACCCGCGGCGCCTGCCGCCACCGTGGCTGCACCTGAGGCGACACTTGAGGCCGTTGAAGCCAATACCACCGCTGCCGCACCCGAAACGGAGGCTGTGGTGGAAGCTGTGGAGGAGACCGTGGAGGAGACACCAGAGGAGGCCCCCACCGCTGCGGCCATTATGGAGGAGGTAGCAGAGGCTGCTCCACAAGCTGTGGCGGCGGGTGTGCCGGAGGGCCTCTCCCCCATGGCACTGCGGGCGGAGGAAGACGTCCCAGAGGGTTTAGAGGCTGTTGAGGAAACTGTGGAAGCGACCCACGACGCAGCGCCGGAGGAGGCGGAGCTGGAGGCCGCACAGAACGACAACGTAGTGGAGGAGCCAATCACCGAGCCCGAAGCTGGCAAGACCGAGGCAATCGCCACCGCAGAGGCTCAGGTGGAGGAGGGGACAGCTGTGGAGGCCGCTGAGGGGGAGGCGGAGCTGCCCAAGTGGGCGGAGAAGCTCCGTGAAAAGAAGTCCAAGGCGACCCACAAGCCAACTGCTGTAGAGGCTCCTGAAGAGACGGTCGAGACGGCCGAGGCAGCAAGCGTCATCACGGAGAGCACACCGGAAGCACCACCAGCGGCGTCTGAGGCGGCGTTGGGCCAGGAGCACCAGCAGCACGAGCCTGTACCAGCAGAGCCCGAAGCGCAGGCGGCTATCGAGGCAGCGGTGGAGGATGTCGCCGCTCCAGAAGTCACCTCCGCCACGCCGAGTGCTCCAGAGGTTCCCGAAGCTGCTCCTGTCGCTGCTGCACCAGTGGAGGAGCCAACGTCTGTTGAGGCGGCTCCAGCACCGCGGCCCAAGAAACGGTCGGTGGCTTCGGCAAAGAAGTCCATCAAGCGACACAGCAAGCTCGCGGCGCTGCGCAGGCGTGCACGGGAGCAGAATGGCACCACCACTAGCCCATCCAAGGTTGAGGCCCCTGCAAGCAATGTCGCTGCTTCCGCTGCTGCAGAGGCACCGAAGGAGTCCCCGTCCACGCAGGTGAAGGAGAAGCCGCCGCTGGTGGAGGCAATCGCCGACAAACCCTTGCCAACGGCTGAAGCCACCCCTACCGCGGCAGAGACCCTCGTCAATGATGCCGTGCGCAGGCTCACATTCCCCGACGGCCAGGTCACTGTGGAGGCCTTCACTGAGCACGAGATGGTGCTGCGGCGCGCCTCCTTTGATGCGCCGTGGATGGTGGGCCTGCACTTTGACTGGAGCGAGCGCGCGCTGGCGATCGATGCGTTTCCGCAGTTCCCCGCCAGCGACCCCCGCAGCGGCCACCCGTTCATGAAGCTGTTCCGCTCGAGGCCCAACTGGTACCTCAAGGAGGTCAACGGCGCCAACGCGGCCCGCATGAGCGAGGTGATGGACGCCATGAAGCGTTCCCTCACCGCCCGCTTTGTTTTCAAGCAAATCAAGTAGACGCAGACGTGGATTCGTGTATCTCTGCTTTTTTTGGTTTTTGTTTTCACCTCTGCCCGCGTCATTCTCTTGTGTTGTTCGGTGTTCGATTATCACTTGGTTCCGGATATCGACAAACTTTATTTTGTCATCTCTTTTCTTTCTTCTTCTCATCCCATAGATTCGGCGACCCACGTTGTGTTTCAACCGCCGCTATGCCTGCTGAGCTTCAACATTCACTCATACATTGCATTCCATAGATACGCTTTTTTGTACGCATCGCGGTGAACTTGCTCTCGAATCCACTGTCAGCTGTTGGCCCTTCAAGGTTTGTTCTTTTGGTGTTGCTATGGTTGGTTCCCTTCTGTGTCTTTCACTACGGCAACGTTCGGATGAGGAACTGGTTTTGCCAAGTTGTACTTGCTGAATTTCTGTTGTTTCATTCTCAAACCCCATCAACGACAAGGGTGGAAGGAGCTCTGCGTGGCTCCTTCCCCTTCCTTCCGTAGCGTCGGCGATGAGGGGTGCGGAATGCCGCGCCCGTCGCTACTAGTCACGGCAAAAAAGGGATGAGGTATACTTCTCCTCTTGCTAGACTTCGGCTGCAAACATGCGTGCTCAAAGGTACTGTATACCTGTGGAGAGAAGAGCGTGTGAGGGCGTGTTGCCTCAATACACGTATATCTCGAAGGAATGCAAGATATCATGGATGCAGTACTTGTGGGTTTCAAACGTTCATCACTCCCGTGCGCATCGATTCCCCTTCTCTAAGCAAACTATTCTAGATCACTTTTTTATTTTCTTCCTCACGGGTTTCTTGCACGATTCCCTTGCTTCTTCCCAACTGCACGTCATAGACTCACACAACCCACGCACCCATCTAGAGGCGTTCATTTTTGTTCTTTCACCACTCTTTTCACTTCTGGATTATCACCGTTTCTTTCGCCAATGTCGTACAGCAACCCGTACACGGCACCGCGTGCCACCACGCCTCCGCTCTACTACCGCCGCCCTGAGGGTGTCGCGCCGTCGTACTACGCGGTGCCCGCCCAGCGCGAGGTGAGCACCCTCCACATTCCCTCCTACCCCACCCCACGCATGAGTGCGACTCGCCCAGAAGACCGTCCCGCGTACGGCAATGGTGCCGCCCCTGTCATTCCACCCTCCCCTCGCACCACCAACGCCGCCCCTGCACCCGCCACGGCCTATGCCTCCCCCCAAACCATGGTGCATCCCTTCCCCAGCGGTGGTGGCGCCCCTCACACGACAGAGCTCTTTCGGCCTTCAGACAGTGCCTTCTTTGCAAGCAGCAACGTTAGCGCGCAAGGCCGCTGGAGCTACCAGCAGCCGCAGCGCCAGGACGAAGAGAGCCGCCGGCTGGCACAGCTCGAGGCAGAGGAA